>JAGFNQ010010423.1:0-282319 GCA_024364735.1 Boesenbergia rotunda | reverse complement strand
TTAATATTTTATTTCTGTTGTTTCATATTTAGACTCGAATGGTAACTCGAGTATAAAAATTTGTAATGTACAAAAGTGAAGACGACGGAAATTCCGGAGAACTTGGACTCGGGAGAACTAGCCGACAACACCAAGACGGTCAAGAGGAAGCGCTTGGAGAAGCCGCTAGACCTAGGTTGACCATCGGATCCTCTCATTGGCTTGAGAGGGTCTTAGTAGGGCCATGACCAAGTCACTTATGTTTATTTTTATTATTGCTATGCTTGTGATGTATATGATGCATGATAATGTAGAATAGTAAAAAATAAACTTAAGTGTATGAGATGCACAAGTAATGTGGGAACCACATTTTGATGTGCACTTAATACACATTTAGGATTAAATTAAGATTCATAAATGCCTAGATGTGATGCACATCCTCGATTAGATTAGATCTAAAATCGAATCAACTCGTAAACGCTACCGGGTCCTGATACCCATCACTACTCGATCATATGCGTTTGTCGATTCTGCCAAAGCAGAGCAACGCATTTAATCTGGTAGGATGCGGAGGGACAACCTTGGTCCTGCCTATCACGGCTCGGGTTAGATCGAGCTCAATCAGATTGAGTAACTAGTTAACTCAATTGGATCGAGTAAAGCTATAGGCGTATTCCAATAGTTGGAAAGGGTAGGACAAAATCACCGTTTTAAATAGTCTTGAGCGATTTAGCCAAAGCTAACTCAAGATTATTCGTAAACGTTAAATCTTGATCCTATAAACATGAGTTGCATAGAGATGTAATTGATAAATTAGTTATCTACCGATCATACTAAGTCTTGGGCGATTTAGCCAAAGCTAACCAAGGCATAGTATGATGTGGATCTTGTCCCACATAAATTATAGTAAATTGGTACTGATCTAGTAGTGTGGTTTGACCACTCCAATGACTTGATTCACCAAATTCTATAATTTAGTGGGAGCATCATTTAATTAAAGGCCTAATTAGATGATTACTAGAATATGATATTTATTCTCTGCATTTATCTGTTGTAGATTGCCATGTCTTCAAACGCGAAATACTCTCTCTCTGCGATCTGTCCTTGAGAAGGACAAGCTCACTGGAGCTAATTTCCTGGACTGGTACAGGAACTTGAGGATAGTCCTCAAACAGGAACGTAAGCTGTACGTTCTAGAGCAAGCAGTTCCTGAAGCACCACCACCATCAGCCATCCATAGCGTTAGAGATGCTCATCAGAAGCATCAAGACGACGCGTTAGACGTGTCGTGCCTAATGCTATGCTGCATGTCCTCTTAGCTTCAGAAGCAACACGAGAACATGAATGCTTACGATATGATTGGCCACCTCAAGCAATTATATCAAGGGCAGACAAGGCATGAGCGGTTCGAAGTGACTCAGGCCCTCTTTTCATGCAAGATGAAAGAGGAAACCCAGTAGGTACTCACGTACTCAAGATGATTGGGTACGTCGAGAACCTCGATAGACTAGGGTTTCCCTTGGGCCAAGAGCTGGCTACCGACCTGATTCTGCAATCGTTGCCGCCAGGTTACCGTCAATTCGTCATGAATTACAACATGAACGAATTAGACAAACCACTTCCCGAGATACTCAACATGTTAAGAACTGCTGAGCCTAATCTCACCAAGCCTAGTACCGTCCTGATGGTACAGAAGGGCAAAGGCAAGGGTAAGTGGAAGCCCAAAGGTAAGGGTAAGACCCAAACCAAGGGCAAAGCCAGCTCTGCAGTACTTAAACCCAAGGGTGGGGTGCAGAAGGATGCCACCTGTTTCCATTGCGGTGAGAAAGGGCATTGGAAAAGAAACTGCAAGATCTACCTGGAGGATCTTAAGAAGAAGAGAAGCGAGCCTTCTACTTCAGGTATATATGTTATAGAAGTCAACCTTTCTATTTCTACATCATGGGTATTAGATACTGGATGTGCTTCTCACATTTGTACCAATGTGCAGGGGCTGAGAAATAGCAGGGCATTGGCAAAGGGCGAGGTGGACCTACGAGTAGGCAATGGAGCACGAGTTGCTGCTGTTGCTGTAGGAACTTATTTTCTATCTCTGCCATCTGGGCTTGTACTGGAACTAGATGATTGTTGTTATGTACATGCACTTACTAAGAACATAATTTCTGTTTCTTGTCTAGACAAGAAAGGCTTCTCATTTATAATTAAGAACAAATGTTGTTCAGTCTATTTAAATGAAATGTTATATTGTAGTGCAGATCTTATCAACGGACTCTACATTCTAGACTTAGAACGCCCTATCTATAATGTAAGTACCAAGAGGTTGAGATCAAATGAGTTGAACCCAACCTATCTCTGGCACTGTCGCTTAGGCCACATAAATGAGAGTCGCTTGTCCCAGCTCCATAAGGATGGATTGCTGGATTCATTTGATTTTGAATCATATGAGACATGCGAGTCATGCCTTTTAGGCAAGATGACTAAGACTCCCTTTAGTGGACATAGCGAGAGGGCAACAGATTTGTTAGGACTCATACATTCTGATGTATGTGGCCCTTTCAATGTTGCTGCTCGAGGTGGTTATAGATACTTCATCACATTTACTGATGATTTCAGTAGATATGGTTATGTGTACTTGATGACACATAAGTCCGAGTCCTTTGAAAAGTTTAAAGAATTCAGAAATGAAGTACAAAACCAACTCGGCAAGAGTATTAAAATACTTCGATCAGATCGAGGTGGAGAATACTTGAGCCATGAGTTTCGTGACTATTTAGCTGAGTGTGGGATTCTATCTCAACTCACTCCTCCTGGGACACCACAGTGGAATGGTGTATCCGAAAGGAGGAATCATACCTTATTAGATATGGTACGATCTATGATGAGTCACGCAGATCTTCCTATATCCTTTTGGGGATATGCTCTAGACATGGCAGCGTTCACACTTAACCGTGTTCCATCAAAGGCGGTCATGAAGACACCATATACGATATGGACTGGGAGGAGTCCCAAGATGTCTTTCATGAGGATTTGGGGTTGTGAGGCTTACGTTAGACGTCAAGTCTCAGACAAACTGGGACCCAAGTCCGATAAGTGCTATTTCGTGGGATATCCCAAGGAAACTAAGGGATATTACTTCTATATTCCCAGTCAACACAAAGTGTTTGTTGCTAAGACTGAGGTGTTTCTAGAAAGGGACTTTGTTTCTAAAAAGACTAGTGGGAGTTCGTTTGATCTTGAAGAAGTTCAAGACAACGACCATAGCATTGAGCCCTTGATGGATACTGAACAGGAACCACAAGAAGTTGTGGATGAGATTGTTACACAAGAAGTTGTGGAACAACAACCTGTTCAGGTAGACCTACCTCTTCGCAGGTCTGATAGGGTACGTCGTCAGCCTGAGAGATATTCATTTCTCTTGCCTGACCATGATGACGTTATGATCATTGAGAATGAGCCTACCACCTATCAGGAAGCTGTGATGAGCCCAGATTCTGAGTCATGGCTGGAAGCCATGAGATCCGAAATGGAATCCATGTACACTAACCAAGTTTGGACCTTGGTTGATCCACCTGAAGGGGTCAAACCCATTGGGTGTAAGTGGGTCTTTAAGAGAAAGCCTAACATGGATGGACTTACTCATACCTATAAGGGTAGACTGGTAGCTAAAGGTTTCAAGCAAATTCATGGTATTGACTATGATGAAACTTTTTCTCCAGTAGCGATGTTTAAGTCCATTCGGATCATGCTTGCTATTGCAGCCTACCACGATTATGAGATCTGGCAGATGGATGTCAAGACAGCGTTTCTGAATGAAACCTCCTCGAGGATGTGTACATGACACAGCCTGAGAGTTTTGTAGATCCACAGCATACTGGCAGAGTATGCAAGCTGCATAGGGTCATTTATGGTCTAAAGCAAGCTTCTCGGAGCTGGAATCTTCGATTCGATAATGTGATCAAACAGTTTGGTTTCATCAAGAACGAAGATGAACCTTGTGTCTACAAGATGGTTAGTGGGAGCACAGTAGTCTTCCTAGTCTTGTATGTGGATGACATACTACTCATTGGGAACAACATCCCTTCGCTACAGTCTGTGAAGACTTGGTTGGGGACTTGTTTCGCAATGAAGGACTTAGGTGAAGCAGCCTGCATTCTAGGCATTAAGATCTATAGAGATAGATCTAAGAGATTGCTTGGCCTAAGTCAGAGTACATACATCGATACGGTATTACACCGTTTTGCCATGCAGAATTCCAAGAGAGGAATTCTGCCAATGTCACATGGTGTGAGTCTTTCGAAGACTCAGAGTCCCTCTTCTAGAGAGGAGAGAGACCGCATGGATAAGATCCCTTATGCTTCTGCCATAGAATCTATCATGTACGCCATGTTATGTACTCGTCCTGATGTCTCGTATGCTTTGAGCATGACGAGCAGGTACCAGTCAGATCCAGGTGAACGTCACTGGATAGCGGTCAAGAATATCCTTAAGTACTTGAGAAGGACTAAGGAATATTTTTTGATATTTGGAGGCGATGAGCATCTAGTTGTAAAGGGTTACACTGATGCCAGCTTCCAAACCGACCAGGATGATTACAGATCGCAGTCAGGGTTCGTGTTTTGCTTGAATGGCGGAGCTGTGAGCTGGAAGAGTTCGAAGCAGGACACAGTTGCAGATTCTACAACAGAAGCTGAGTATATTGCTGCATCAGAGGCAACACAGGAGGCAGTTTGGATCCGCAAGTTCATCACTGAGCTTGGGGTGGTTCCTAGCATATCTGATCCCGTAGAGCTCTATTGTGACAACAATGGAGCTATTGCGCAGGCTAAGGAACCTCGCTCACACCAGCGGACCAAACACACACTACGGCGATTCCATCTCATTCGAGAGATCATCGATCGAGGAGATGTGAAGATTTGCAGAGTACCCACAGAGGCTAACGTCGCAGATCCCTTGACCAAGGCTTTGGCACAGATGAAGCATGATAGTCACACTAGGTCATTGGGTATTAGATACTACAGCGATTGGCACTAGTGCTAGTGGGAGATTGTTAGTGAGAGCCCTAGAGCCAATCATATGATGATTACTTTTTGGACTCATTGTATCATATTCTTGTATATATATTTCTTATATATAAAAACATTTCTTATGGTTATTGTACTTATGTGTATTGGTGCCAAATAACTTAGTATAATAACGTTCTTGAGTAGAAGGTTCTTATCTATATCAATCGATTAGTTGAATCGATAGTGAGATGATATAGAGAACACTACTCTTAATTATTTCTAGTCAAGTATTAACATTCAAGGACAATGTTAATGCATAGAGACTAGCATGTAGGTCAACATGATGACTTGATCTCACAAGTCATGGATATGAGATATCAAGTTGACACATGGGTATACATTAGAGAATGTATACTGAATGGCCCGCCATGAGAAAGTATCATGGATCGTTATATGAGTGTCATATACTTTCTCATGTGACTATTAGTATGACTATAGTCCTAGACCTGAAGTTACCATAGTTCCCTACATAAGGAGTTACGTACTTTGGCTTCGTCAAACGTCACTCGTAACTGGGTGGACTATAAAGGCGATTACTGGGTTTGTAACAAATTATGCGGAGGGATGTGAGTAACGTAGATGGGATCTATCCCTCCTATATGACGGGAGTGATATCTTCGTTCTTGATAGAGTAAGACCACTAAGTGCATGGCCATGCCCAAATAAGGCAATATTAGATATTGAGCTTATTTGATTATAGTGAGTCTACTTGGAGATCAAGACATATAGATTGATTTGAGGATGACACGGTCTATGCCTCATGAAAGATCAATCTAGATATCGAGGATAGAAGGACGTTGTCACATATTGTGATGGTCACAATTATTAGTCACAATGGTGATGTTGGATCTCGACATTCTTGTAACTTGGGTAGCAATGATGTGTTGCTAGATACCTCTCATTGCTTATGTCCTTAAATAGGTTTAAGGGCATTGCCAACGTTACAAGAACCTATAGGGTCACACACATAGAGCAATAGATGGAGAATAAGTCCATATGATGGACCGAGAGTAATGAAGTCAAAGTTTGACTTTGGCTAAATATGGAAAGTCCATAAAAGGCAAGTTTGACTTGACTCAAGCCACATCACCTTGACTTGACCAAGTGATGACTTGGCATCATCATCAAGGCTAAGTAACCTCCCCATTTGAATTTTGAATTCAAATAGGGGGTTACCCAAGGTGGTGGCCGGCCACTTAATGGCCAATAATGGCCATTAAGTGGCCGGCCACTTAAACACACAAAAAGGAGTTTTTTTTTATGTGTGGGTGATTGATTCTTCTCCTTACTTGGTTTTGTTTGGTTTTGCTCTCCCTCTCCTCTCATCTTGCCGAGACCCCAAGTAGTGCTAGCACATTTTTTGGGCTCTCCTCTCCACTCTCTTGCTTGTGTGGATACTTCTAGAGGGTTGCTACTTTGCATCCTTGAGATCCGACACCAACCGAGGAGCGAGCGGGAATTGCGGGGCACGCTTCGAAGGTAGTTTTCTCTTCTCTAATAGATCTAGGTTGTAGATCGGTTTTGAAGCATGTAAACGAGCACTCGTAAATTTTTGAAATGGTTTTCTTCGCTCGGATCCTTTCTATTGGGGCTTTCGGGGTTTCCGCGACGCGAAAAAGCGGTTTTCGCGGCCCGAAAAACCCTACAATTTCATCTTTAAAGAATAGATTTGAACAATTGGAAGTCTTTGAAAGTATTTTTGATTATTTGTTCAATGTAAAAAAGTTACTTTAAATGAATGATAATAGATTGTGTGAGTATTGTGATAATTTTCAAGTTACTCTAAAATACAGTGACAAATTTCATATTGATGCTGATGATTTATTTTCTGAATTACAAGTGTTACAAATGTGTTCACCAACAGAAACAAAGCATTTAAAGTTCTTGAGTTCGTAAAAATTTTAGATTATTTTCATAATATCTTCATTGCTTATAGAGTTTTGTTAATTATATCTATTACTATAGCATCAACAGAAAGAAATTTTGTTAAACTAAAATTGATAAAATCGCACTTGCATTCAACTGTCTCAAGAAAAATTAAATGGTTTCGCAATTTTATGCATTGAAAATAAGGTGTTAGAAAATTTTGATTTTTTGATTTTGAAGATCTTATTGATGATTTTGCTTCTCAAAATGCTAGAAGATCTAGATTTTTTCAATGATTATTTGATTTTTTTTGTATTTGTTGGTATTGCACCTTTTGGAAAATCTTGAAAAATATCTTTTGTATGGTGTTGTATTTTTAGAGAATAAAAATTTTGTATGGTTTTTATCATATTTTAAATGAAATATATTGATTTTCAGTTTTTTTATTAAATCATTTTCAAATTGTATGTTGGTTTGGTTTCACGAAAATTTTTCATCGTCACTAGGACAAATTGAGAAAGTGTACATGAAGACCCTGCAGCCTAATAGCTAGCATTCTTAGGTCTGCTACCCATTAAAGAGAAAAATTTTCAATGATATGTCGTAGCTAAGTCTCGAATTTTAGATCTCTGATCTATCACTGGAAGGTCTAACCCTGATACCCTAGTCATTGGGGGTATTGTTGAGCTTGTATGGTGTTGCATTTTTGGAGAAAAAAAATATATTGTATGGTTTTAATCATATTTTAAATGAAATATATTGATTATTGATTTCTAGTTTTTCTATTAAATCATTTTCAAATTATATGTTAGCCCGGTCCCACGGAAGTTTTCCA
Source organism: Boesenbergia rotunda (assembly GCA_024364735.1). NCBI lineage: Eukaryota > Viridiplantae > Streptophyta > Magnoliopsida > Zingiberales > Zingiberaceae > Boesenbergia > Boesenbergia rotunda. The sequence continues at coordinate 274,576 of JAGFNQ010010423.1, read as the reverse complement.
CCGGCCACTAGAATAAATCGGGGAAGTGAACATGGATATCCATTCTGATAGCTATCATTCTCAGGTCTGCTATCCATCAAGGAGAAAATTTTTCATTAATGCGGTGTGACTAAATCTCGCATTCTGAATCTCTGATCTATCATTGGATGACCTAACCATGATACCCTACTCTTGAGGGTGATTGTTGAACATTGTAAAAAAATGATTAATCAAGTAACAGTCGAACCTAGGATGACCGACCCGTCTCATGGAAATTTCTACCGGCTACCATGATAAATCGAGAAATTAGACATGGACGCCCATCCTGATAGCCAGATTCTTAGGTCCGCTACCTATTAAGGAGAAAAATTCTCAACAATACACGACAGTTGAGTCTCGATCAAACTCTAGATTCTTGATCTATAATAGAAGAACTTAACTAGGACACCCTACCATAGAGACGACTAATGAATATTGTAAAAATGATGAACTAGGTAATTAACAAGTGAATCTGGGACGACCGATTTAGCCTCATGAAAATTTTTCATTGGCTATCAGGATAAATCGGGAAGCGTCTCGCGACGGACGATTCAGAAGCTCACAACTAATGAACATTGTAGACAATATATATATTGTTAAATACCGAGTTTCAGGAGGGGCTAAATGAAAAATTTAGAATATAGGGACCTAGTTGTAATTATCCGAACTTGAGGGGCCTTTTTGTAAAAATACCAAAACTATTAATTTGCCCTAACTTCCTCCCCCGATTCCCTGTGGCAGTTTCTTTTCCTCCCGGCGCCGCCCCTTTTCTTCGGTTTTCCCTGACGCCGCAAGCCAACCCTAGCCTCTCCCTTCTTCTTCTTCTCCAACGCGCACGAGCAGAGGATCGCAGTCCCTTCTTCTTCTCCGGCGCGCACGAGCAGAGCTTCGCAGCCCACACACACCGAGCCCTAGCCGTCACCTCTCCCTTCGCGACAGCCACCGCCGATCGCCGCCTAGTCGCCGGAGTCGACCCCTCTCACGCAAGCAAGCGATACTCGTCTCTCCTTGCGTCGTTGCTCTCGCGGAAACCCTAATTGCAGCCCTCTCCTTCTGCGACCACGAAAAATGTAAGAAGATTTAGAATTTAGGTTTCATTGCTTCCCCGATTCATAGTGCCCTAATTGTTGGATCTTCTTGTGTTTGCTGTTTACGCCAAGTTCAGCACCGGGGAAGAAGTAGCGAGTCGTGTCGTTTTGGGTGCTTCCTCTGGGTCTCGACCCTTCTGTTCTTCGTCTCTGTGCATCGGGCAGAGGTAAGGAAGGTTGATTTTAGGTTTCCTTGGAGTTGTTGGTTGGTAGTATGGTTTAGAATGATTCTAGTTTGGAGTTTTGATTTGCTACTGAGATCTCCTTATTGATGGTTCTGTTTTTGGTCAAGCTAGTGTAGAGAATAATGTGTGTTTTTGTTTCTCTTCTTGTGATCCTTGTTGCTATGAAGTTGTCATGAGGTGCCAAGACTTTGAGAAATACTGCTCTGATTTTTGGTTCTTCTTGCCGTGGGTGGTAGAAGAAATCAAGAGCTCAACTCTTGGGGTTAGAGTTTAGAGATTTAATTGTACTTTGTAGATAGTGATATCTTGGGTTAAATTTGATGTTTAACTTTATAACCTAATTATGATAAATTAGGTTAAGAAGGAACAAATTGTTGTTCAATGAGTTAGTTTGGTAAACCTGAAGTAAGGGTTAGATCCTATATAACTTTAGTAGTTAATTTAACTGTTTTATTTAATTGTATAATTAGTTAAACCTATGTATTGACTCAGGACCTTGATTCGGACTCGTTCGGTTGATCGTGGAAGGTCTTCGTTTATGTTCTACAATTATAAGGCGGGTATTTCTCCTTTGTGCTCGAGTAGTATTCTTTACCTTAAAAGCATGGCTTATTATGTGTGATAGGTTGCTTGACCTTGTTCTTTGTCGTTTGTTATTTAAACATCGCCGTTGAGACTTACTCTTCGTTGATCTTCGAGTATTCCAAATTTCGTTTCTGTACAGTCCTCTGTTGATTTTCCGTTCTGTAAAGTACCGCTTGTACGCGAGTACTTAGAAGTCCATTAAACACAGATAGGTTTATTTGACATTAGAAATACCCTACCTAGTAGTGTAGGTGCATAATCGTTGGTTTTCGATTTCTGGATGGTTGTATTGATGCATCGTATACTTGTTGGATTTTGTTGCATCGTTGTTTCTTCGGTTGTTTGTGCATCATATAACATGCACCATACTTGCACGTTGCATACTAACGACTGTTGGACTTACATTTGGTTAAGCCGTCGTTAGTCATATTGTTGCTCGATTCACTCAACCACTTGTTATCGTGGTAGTTATTAGAGTGCGAGTGTTTGGCCTGTTATGCCAAACAGTGACACCCTTACCGTTGTTTTAGAGGGATGAGCCGTTGGTGGCTCACCCTCACCGTTGTTGTTTTTCGAGGGATATATATTGTAGCTGTTGATAGCTCCCCCGATGTACCGGGGTTTGGAGTGTAGGCTCCCCAGCATCCTGTCCACTCAACCACGCCTTATGTGGTATTTGTTGTTGGAGTGCATACAGTTGTCACAGCCCTACCCACTCGGTCACACAGATGGGATGTGTTGACGGCTTGACTGGCGTCAGGGGTGACACATGTCATTGCATCATGTGCATATGTATTTCGTTTATGCATTTTTCCTGTGATTGCTGCATTTATATGAGCTATGATTGCTGCACTTGGTTGACATGCATGTATATGTTGGATTCATCGTTATCGCGTTGTATTTACCCGCTTAGCTGTTATTCAGTTTTATATCAGTTGTTTTGGATTTTACATCTTGTTGTTTTATATATGTATGCATGTGTATGAACTCTTATATTTCTTATGGACTGTACCCTGTTGCTTCTCTACTCAGTATTCCTTATTTATGCCATGCTTATTTGTCTACTCATATACCCGCAGAGTCCGCTCGGACTCACCACCCCTGCTTTCCTTTTTATTGTTTCAGGTAGCAGGTAGATATTTTGCTTGGAGCCAGGAGATGATCCAGTTGCCAGTCCCTCAGTCCCACCGTGTCGGTTTGTTTTGGTTTGTTCTAGTGTCTGTTTTATTTCCACAGTTAGTTTTCTTGTCAAGTATCGGTTTGGATTTTGTCGTTATTACTGGTTTGTAGACTTTCTTTTATGTTTAAGATGGCTGAGTCATCCATTTATTTTGTTTCGATATAAACTGCGTGGTTGTATCTATTACTTATTGTTGTGATGCCAGCCGCTTGTGGCTGAGCTATATTGGTGGAGATATTATGTATTATTGTCCCATATTGTCCGCCGTACAAGAGAGATGCTGTTCGATTTTCGAGGAAGCATGTGTCTCTGGGGACGTGACATATATAATGGAGATCGATCGAGACCGAAGAAAAAGCGCGTGATAATTTGCTGTGCGGTGGTTTGTTGGTCACGTTGCTTCCATGTTAATTTGATAATTTGCTCGTAGTACATCATGCACGCTACAGATTTAAAGGAATCAAAATTAGGCGGAATTAACGCTGTTCTTGCTGATATACACCAATTATCAGCGCCACAATTATGGACGGACGTTCGAGTACGTAAAATGTCATGCTGTAAAGATATTAGAAACCAATGAATGCCTAACATAACTAGCTTTAATTTTGTCGGTCAAAAATGAATTTTAAGTTAAATTTAGTGTTTGAAATTCAGGTATCTGAAAGCAGTCAGAACATAATTAGCAATTAGTGATAGCCAAATTTATCTGTGAAAACTGAAAATACTCGTGCCTTTAAGGCCCTAATAGGCACCAAACTTAAGTCGTGATTATACCGACTCATCGAGGCTTAAGTGTTGATTCATGTAAGTACTTATTTACAACTTAAGAAACTGATGAACTAGGAAGACTCCAGTTAGATAAAACTATTAATAGAAGAAACAAAGACCCCATTGCAGACCCCCAAAAATATCTCTATGGGGCCAGGGAATCAACTAAATCGACTAATCCTCTCTCTCTCCCTCCATTCAGATGATCTGAAACTCTTTGCTACAGATAAGAAAGAAACAATACTGGTTAAAAAATATAGAAAGAAACAACTCACTCAACTACTATACCTTGAATAGAAACAAATTCTTGAGTGCAAGAAACAATACTGGTTAAAATGGAAATTAAAATGGAAAGAAACAACTCACTATAGCTCAGCCTCGAATAGAAATAAATTCTTAAGTGAGAAACTTACAACCATGTGTTTCACTCCATAAAAACCTTCACCGATAGAGGACAAATTAAAGTAGCGTAATCTAAAAGGAGAAATACATGATCAACGATTGCATATATATATAAATAATGAAATTACAAGTATTAATTTGCCTTCGCAACTTTCTGAAACTTCAGTAATTTGCCAAATTAACCAACGATTACACGCAGAGCCAACGATAGATCAAGCATGGTATATATAATTAATGACACGGCATATTTTCGAAATAAGAGAGGAAAGGATCGAGGTGTTAAACACAATTGGGTTGGGTGAAGTGCTCGCGGTGGCAGCACGATAAATAAAATTTTGAGGTACGTTATATGATAACAGGGGCGCTTGGTATATATTGGATAATGAGAATGAGAATGATAATAGATTTTGATTAAGGAGTTTATGAGTTTAGGGATAATCTAGTGATCAGGATTGGGTTATAAAATCAAATGTATCATATCCATATTTTGATTCTAATTCCCGTATATTAAGCATCATAAATGGAAATGAAATATATTTCATTCACATTCCCATCTTCTAAACCCGCTTACCAAGCGCCCCTAGTGCGTTTGGTTCAAGTTATCATATATAATCTTGGTTATGTGATTAACAAGTAATCGCATAACCAAGATAATGAGTAATGAAACATAATCTGAAGTTGTTTGGTTCAATTTAGGTAATCAAATAAAATCTTGTTTGTTTGGAGTTAAGAGTCTATAACATAATATAATATTTTACCGTATTATTCTTTAGAATTTGTTTAATAATTTTATTAAATTATAAATTAGAATTATTTAATTTATTAAAATTTTAATTAAAATATTAAATTAAAAAATATTCATCGACGACACCGACATCGACGTCGGCATTGGCGTCGATGTCTGCGTAGGCAATCGGTGTCCAACACTAGCGGCCGGCTATCGGTGTCGGCTGCCGGTCAATCGACGCCAATCGTCGATCATCGGCGGCTGTCAACCGCTGGCGATCACCGCCGACCGCCGTCGATCGTCGGTGGTCGCCGACCGCCTGCGATCGCCGGTGGTCGCCGACCGCCGGTTGTCGACGGTCGTCGATCGCCGATGGTCGTCAGTCGTCGGCTGTCGGTCGCTAATCGTCGGTCGCCAATGGTCATCGGTCGCCGACCGCCGGCGTCAGCGATAGTTGGTCGCCGACGTTCATCGGTCGCCGACCGCCGGACGTCGACGGTTGCCGGTTGTTGGTCGTCGGTCGTCAGTCGCAGGTCGTCGGCCGTCTGTCGCCAGCTGTCGGCCGTCGTTGTCGACCGTGAATAATGCTTCCGAAATTTAATAAATTATAATGGTTATTTTCGTCTTAAATATAAATATTGGAGGATAATTTTGAAATGATAAGGTTTTTCGATTTCGGATTACATGCTCCTTTTGCTGACGTGTCGGGCATCGATCATTACTTGGGAATTACTGATTATGTAAACCAAATATGAATTTTATTGATAACCTTGATAGATAACCAAAGTTATTAAGGATAATCCTAACCAAACGCTCCAAAGATTCAGTCACATATATAGAATTTTCAGCTAAAAATTATTGGCAATTGTTAAAAAATGACATCTAGTGCCTTATAAAAAGCACCACTTTTGACCAAAATATGCTTTGTCCTGGCAACCATATTTTTTTAAAAATAACGACGGGAGTAAAAAAATAAAAAAATAATTGTGCGCTAAAAATATTAAGGATACGTTTAGCTCAAATTATCAGATATAATCTTAGTTATGTGATTACTAAGTAATAACATAATCAAGGTAACGGAAAATGAAACATAATCTGAAATTGTTTGTTTCAATTTAGGTAATCAAATAAAATCTTATTTATTTGGAGGTAATAGTTTATGACATAATATAATATTTTATCGCATTACCCTTTAGTTAAATTTAAGTATAATGATATTATATGCTTATAAATTTAAAATAAAAAGTAAGATGATATTATATACATATTCGTATCCTTGGTCGTCGGCCGCCGACTGTCGTTGCCAGTTGTCGATTGCGAATAATGGTCGGCCGTCGGCGGTGGTCGCCAGCCGTCGTTGCCGGTCGTCGATCGTGAATAATGGTTGGCGGTCGCCGGCCGTCGTTGCCGGTGGTCGTCCGCCTACAATCCCATCCTGGGAAGGCCTACCCTCAACGAGTTTCAGGCAATAGTCTAACCTTTTACCTTAAGATAAAGTTCCTGGTCGGCAACAAGGTCGACGAAGTTAAGGGGACCAGAAAGTTGCTAGGCGGTGCTATGTGGATGACATCTGGTCGGAGAGTCAGAAGATACGACGACCCTCTAGCAGCTGCAGTATGGTACAGGCTTCCCCTTAGACAGAATTGCACAAGGACAAGGAGGAGGTTTAACTCCTCCCCGGCAGGGAGGATATGAAAATCAAGATAGCAGCTGACCTCCCAAGTGAGCTAAGGTAGTCGCTAGTGGATTGCTGGGGGCAGAACTAAGATGTGTTCGCTTGGTCAAAAAAGGAGCTCAGGGGGATCCAGCCGGAAGTGCCCAAGCATCATCTACATGTCTATCCAAACACCCAACCAGTTAAGCAGCACAAGAGGGATTTCAGCGCGGTGCAGAGTGAAGTTATCCGGGTGGAGATCGAGAAGCTTTTGGTAGCTGGTCATATCCGGGAGGTACAATTCCCGGCCAGACTTGCCAACGTGGTCCTAATGGCAAAGCCTGACAACAAGTGGCGTATCTATATCGATTTCCATGATCTCAACCGGGCGTGCCTTAAGGATTGTTACCCATTGCCAAGGATCGACCAGATAGTTTAGTCGACGACTAGCAACGAGCTCATTTCCAGTTGGACGCTTATCAGGGATATCATCAGGTGCCCTTGGCTATCGCCGACTAGGAAAAGGTCAACTTCATCATTGCGGATGGTATGTATTGTTATACCGTCATGCCATTTATGTCACGCCCTTTGACCCAGGAGCCGCTGTTCCAATAGAAAATCGGACAACATCTCCCCTGTCCGGCGGACAATTTACACATACATACCTCACCTATAACACAACCACGCAGTCTAAATGGGCCTCAGGCCTCAAATCAAGACAGAACATAAAATAAAACCAGGTAAACCATAACTGACTGCGGACCGGTCTGACTTACGACAAAACACAATGCATAAAGGCCACCATGGCTCACAAAAATACAACTATACCGCCGTATAGTATGACAAAACCCAACACAAAAGCAACAGCGGAAATGTAAAGTATAACAAATATAGAAAATGGTACCAACAAGTACTACCAACAAAATAGAAGAAAATCTCGAAAACATCTCGACGAGTACGCGAACTGGGATAGGCTGTCGGGCACGCTCCAGTAAATCATCTTGAAATAAAAACAAGGAGCTAACGGGATGAGTCATAAACTCAGTGAATATCTCACCATATATACAAGATATTCTAAGCTAGCAACAGTGTAACGGACTATCGAAATAACACAAGTATAAGCAGTGGTAAGTACAACTGAAAGAGGGAATATGATGTATCATACCAATGTAGCAGAGTCGCCAAAATAGATACAAGGTTCTCCTGTAAGTGCATGACAATTATATGCAGCATCCAAGTAAAACAAGCACAAGTAAGTGCAAAATATACGTATACACAAGGTGCAATGTCATGGTCACCCATGCCGTCGGTCAGACATCGTCACCTATGTACGGGAGGAAGCTGAGCGGAGGCCACCCTCCGACGTAGGGTTGTGACTGCCGTCCATACTCTGTCATCACTACTCCTGAGCGATCGAGTAGATGGAATGCTGTCGGTCAGACATCGTCACCTATGCCGTCGGTCAAACATCGTCATCAATACTTGTCGAGTAGATCAAGTAAGTGCAAAATATACGTATACACAAGGTGCAATGTCATGGTCACCCATGCCGTCGGTCAGACATCGTCACCTATGTACGGGAGGAAGCTGAGCGGAGGCCACCCTCCGACGTAGGGCTATGACTGTCGTCCATACTCTGTCATCACTACTCCTGAGCGATCGAGTAGATGGAATGCTGCCGGTGTAACACCCCTACTCCATGACCTATCCTGGTAATATCTCTATCAGCCCCAGGTCATCTCTGGAGGATATCTCTATCTAAGTGTTACCCCTACCCCATGTATATAAACGAGGGAGAGACCTCTCTCTCTCTCGTCTCCTGGTATATGGACTACTCAAGGAGGGATCTTTGCCTGCTACCACGCTCCGATTCACTAACCCATGAGTGCATGAGCGGAGCAGCACAGAGCACACTACCCAATACTCCGTCAACCACTAACCCATGAGTGGCCGTATGGGTAGGTCAGTATAACTGCCGACCTGACTCACCCACAGAGGGGGCCCCTGATTGATAGTGATGCACAATGCACGATGATGCATAAAACTGGTCAAACAGCATCTACTATATATCTAGTCCACCTATATCAACATGATATGCAAGGATCATAGATAATGCACCAGAGCCTAAATCCTAAAGGTATAGGTATCACCTGCCAGGTATAGCACAAACAGTATCAGCAAGATAAATAGAAGAGTTATACCATAATCTATCACTCTATTGCTAACAAAACATATCAAGTATATATCTGTGACTAATCTACAAGAAGAGTCAGAGATACCCGCCTCCAATGTCGGTACTCGAAATGAAGAGGGCTCTCCATCCACAATAATATCCGCGAGCGAAAGCCAAGTAAATCAATGTCCTGCACCAAATATAATACCCTCAGCTATTTACATAAAAGTAATCAGCTAATATCAACTACTACTCATGTTAGGGCTAATCCCAAACTCCTTAATCATTTGATTAATCTTAATTAAATGATTAATTCCAAATTACCTCACCTAACCAGAATCAAGTTCAGCTTAGACCTAACCAAAGACCTAACCCCTAAACCTATTTGCTCCAAGATCTAAATCATAAATCAAATCATGAATCGTATCCAAAACCTAGTAAAACTATGCAAACAGCTAGACCAAGTGAACAACTTCAAAACCTAGATCCATGAACATACAAATTCAAGCTGAACAAGAAATTCCCATAGGAGCAAAACTAATCTTCTGATGCAAACTGATCCACATTACCAAAATCCAAAACTATATAGTCCAACATAGGTACTCTGCTGCCCCAAACACACCACAATTAAATACATCAAAATCCACAAGAAACCCAACCTAAGCATCTGATCACAACCCACACATCTCACGGCAGAGATGGAAACATCCCAAGAACAGAATATTTCTAACCTAACCAAATCATGTTTTTATCAGCTATCCTCCAAACAATGGCAGGAATCAACCGGAATAGCTAAAAACAGATACATCCTCAACCAAGAATCATCCACAACTCAAGATCAGCAACCCTAAACAAGGAAATTCAAAATTTGATCCCATCACAGAACAGATCACAAGCTTCATCCAACTCACACCACAGGGGATCAAGAACCCAAAAATTAAGATCAAGCAAGATCATAAATAGGAATCCAAATCCCAAATCCAATTCATCCAAGAACGAATTATATCACCGATCCATACCTTAGTTGCACCACCTCCGATCCCTTGCTCTGGATCTGACTAGATCGGCATCAAATCGAAGACCATAGTGAAGACTCTTCTCCCCTTCTCCGACGAGCTCCTTTCCCCTCCGCGATCCGGTCTAGGAACAGATCCGCTTGGGATCGGTAAAAGCTCCAAGATTCCTAAGAGAAATTATACCATAAATCCCAAAGGGTTGAGGGCTAGGGAAAAGAGAAGCACTCACCTAACCCTACTCGCCCTGCCTGGCCGTCGTGAGGTGAGCGAGGCGAATCGCTGGCTGCCGGCGTTCAACTGGTGCTTGGAAGTGACGGAGAGAGCGGAGAAACAAGGGAAGAGGGGAGAACGATTCGGGCGTGGCTTCATCTACGGCTAGGGCACACGAAAGGGGAGAAGAAAAGGGAGAGAAACGATCGGGTGTTGGCTGCGGGCGCAGGGAAAAAAAAAAAAAAAAGGAGATTTTTATAAGTGGGTGGTCTTTTTGCATTTAAGCCCCCACACTTCCATCTAATGAAATATAATCTCTTATTCCCCCTTTTTACCTTTTAGCCCTCTGAGTTTCCATAGTTTAACAATTTGGGCTGAAAAATGCAAGGGCTACTTACTAGCATATGATGAAAAAGGTGTTTCGAGAGTAGATCGGGCAAAACATCGAGGTCTATGTCAATGATATCCTGATCAAGACCGCTCAGTCAATTGATCTGGTGAAGGACGTGGAAGAAACCTGCAGTACCCTACGGAGGTACGGGCTGAAGTTGAACCCGGCCAAATATCTCTTCGGAGCATGGAGTGGAAAGTTCCTCGGCTACATTGTGACCAAGAGGGGTATCGAGGCCAATTTGAGCAAGGTTAAGGCGTTGCTCGACATGCCACCACCGCGTAGTTTGAGAGAAGCTCAGAGGCTCATAGGAAGGATCACAACTTTATCGAGGTTCATCTCCTGGGTGACCGATAAAAGTCTATCTTTCTTCAAAACTTTACGCTGAGCCACTAAATTTTAATGGGACGCTAACTATGACAAAGCATTTGAGGAACTAAAAACCTACTTAGTGGGGTTGCCTATTCTAGCTAGGGTGGAGTCGGGGGAGCCTCTGTACGTATACTTAGCGGCTTTAGCTGAGGCGGTTAGCATGGTGTTGATGAGACGGGGGGAGGCCGAACAACCGCCCATGTTCTTTTTCGCTTTTTTTTATGAAAGGTAAATAAATATCATCAAGAAAAAGATGTAGCTGAACATGTGCCCCATTGGATAGCTAGTCGTTTCTGATGATGTATCAGATCCGAGTAGCTATTGAGGGTAAAGTACATGTATGAATATCATCGTATATACCATCCACAACAAGACTTTCCACCGCCAGCCCTACCCTCAAAATAAGCTAAGCTCTCCACCTAAAGCCACATCACTCTGCCCCAAGCCAGCCGATCTCACATCATGCATCTCCCTGAGCTCATGCATCCATCAACATCTGCAATCTGTACAATCCTGTCACTTGCCCAACTTTGAAGTACTGACTAGCCATGAGAACAAGAGCAACAATACAAGCTTACCACTCAAACCCGATGTTCACTTTAGGTAAGCGACCAACCATAAATGATTTTGACTTGTCTTTACTGTAGTCGTTACTACGGACTAGATAGACCTATGGTGGGCCTATGCATTATAATAGACTTTTTGGCAAAGCCTCAGCTATGAACGAATTTGATGTGTTTTTACAACAGTCGTTTGCTACGGACTAGATAGATCATTCACGGCGGATCTATTCACCATCCTATCCCCATGCACACATACCAGCCATACCAAGTAAACCACATTTCCCATCACTCCCACACTACCAAGCTGTCAACCACAACCCTCGTTTTTTTTCCTACTGCTACAGTACCCTATAGGGTACGTGTATCCAGCGTGGCTTGGTCTCATTGGCCAAGTCAACGCTGGCCCATTTACTTTTTCGCATATCTACTGAAGGGTGCTGAGTGCCGATACATTGCATCGAGAGAGTTGACCTATGTGTTGATATTTGCCGCCTGACGACTTCGGCTGTATTTTCTAGGACATCCCATCATTGTCTTGAACACCAGTAGTCTGGGTTGAGTGTTAACGAATCCGGAGGCCTCAGGGCGGTTGATTAAATGGACGACGAAACTAAGCGAATATGACATATAGTATCAGGCGCGCTAGGCCATTAAGGCACAGACCTTGGCCGATTTCCTTAGCGAGTTATGCTCGGAGGAGACGAAGGACTTCTGGCGGATTTATGTAGACGGGTCGTCAGCTCGGCAGAGAAGTGGAATTAGCATTCTAATGATCTCAGGAGGAATAACTTCATTTATCTGTGAGACTAGAGTACTGAGCCACCAATAATGAAGTGGAGTATGAGATCCTCATCGCTGTATTGCAAGCAGCCAGACACGTGGGTGTGACTCGGGTAATCAAGCACTCGGATTCACAGCTAGCCACTCAGCAGCTCGCAGGTTGGTTTGAAGTTAACAGTGATCGGCTGGAGGCGTATGTTGAAGCTTATAAGAAATTGATGGCGGGATTTCAGGAGGTCCAGCTGCAGAAGATCCTAAGAGAGAGCAACCTCCAAGCGGACGAGCTGGCTAAACTGGCCAGCGCGATAAGCTCTTGGAGTATTGGTGATGCACATAAAGCAGCAGACAGATCCGAAGCTCGGCGTTGACTGGAGAGTGCCCCTGATCGCCTACCTAAAGCATGGTACACTCCCGGCCGACCGGGAGCAGGCGAGACTCTTAAAAAAGCAAGCAGGCCAGTATACCTTGGTCGGGGATGCATTATACAAGAGAGCCTTCGTCCGACCATTGCTTAAATGTCTGGAAAGCAAGGAGGCTGACTATGTGATCAGGGAGATACATCTAGGAATGTGTAGCAACTATGCTAGGGTCGTGGCTCGGAAAGCATTGCTCTTAGGGTATTATTGGCTGACCTTGCTAAAGGATGCTGATCGGATGGTTTCTACTTGCTTTTCGTGTCAGAAACACCAAAATCTTCCCCGTCTACTGGTCAAGATGATGAAAGCGTCCATGGTGTCCTGCCCCTTCGATCAGTGGGGAATGGACATAGTGAGACCCTTCCCCATAGCCCCTGCGCAAAAAATGTTCTTATTAGTAGTGATAGACTATTTCTTCAAATGGATAGAAGCTGAGGCACTGACGCGGATCACCAAGCAAGTGGTGATGAAGTTCCTGTGGCAGAGCATACTTTATCGATATGGAATTCCTCATAAGTTGGTCTCAGACAATAGGAGTCAGTTCCAGGGCAAGAAAATCAAAGAATGGTGGTTGGTTTATGGCATTCAGCAGTCCTTCACATCGGTAGCATACCCACAGAGTAACAGGCAGGCCGAGGTCGCCAATCGGCAAATTCTGAGGGGATTGAAGTCGAAGTTGGATCACGCGGAAGGAACCTGGGCGGATGAGTTGCCCAATGTCCTGTGGGCTCTACGGACCACACCGAGGGAAGGGGCAGGACATACGCCTTCCCAACTCGTTTATGGAAGCGAAGCGGTGGTGTCGGTGGATGTCGGGTGTAAATCTGATCGGTGGAAGGCATATGATGAAGGGAATTCAGAAAGGAGGTGCTTGGAGCTCAATCTGGTCGAGGAAATTTGAGAGAGGGTCTCAGCAAGAATGTTCGCCTATAGGCAAAGGATGCAGTAGTGATACAACTAGAAGGTGTTGCCCCGAGCGTTCCAAGTCGGGAATCTTGTGTGGAAAAGGATAAAGTCGGCCGACGATGTTAGCAAGCTAGAGCCCCAATGGGGGGGGTCCTTTAAGGTGATCCAAAAATTAACTTTGGGATCATATTACTTGTAGGACGAGCGAGGGAAGAAATTGGATAGACCCTGGAGTGTTGTCCATTTACAACCCTATAGAGAGAGCCCCTATGAACCCGTGTAAGCACAAGATTGAGCCGAACTCTCAGCTTCTTAATAAACTGCCAGGGTTTCTTGAGACGTGTGTTAGCGTGCCAAATTCTCGCCCTGCCAGCGAGTTATATGTGGTCATGCCCCTACACCACCACTCGGCTCGATGTCCCCGATCAGACGCGTGGGGCCCACGCTCCTTAGCATTGGCCCGAGTAGGTGTCCAGACTCTCGCCCTACCAGCGAGTTATAAGTGGACATGCCCCCACTCCACCACTTGGCTCGGTGTCCCCGATCGGACGCATGACGGCTCATGCTCCTTATCATTGATCCAAGCAGGTGTCCAAACTCTCGCCCTTCCAACGAGTTATAAGTGGGTATACTCCCACGCTACCACCCGGCTCAGTGTCCCCGATCGGATGCGTGACGACACACGCTCCTTAGCATCGACTCGAGTAGGTGTTCAGACTCTCGCCCTGTCAGCGAGTTATAAGTGGGCATGCACCCACGCCACCACCCGGCTTAGTGTCCCCGATCGGACGTGTGGCGACCCACGCTCCTTAGCATCTACTTGAGCAGGTGTCCAGACTCTGTCCCTGTCAGCGAGTTATAAGTGGGCATGCTCCCATGCCACCACCCGACTCGGTATCCCCGATCGAACGCATGGCGGCCCACTCTCCTTAACATCAGCCTGAGTAGGTGTCTAGACTCTCGCCCTGCCAGTGAGTTATAAGTGGGCATACCCTAACGCCACCACCCAACTCGGTATCCCCGATCGGATGTGTGGCGGCCCATGCTCCTTAGCATCAGCCCGAGCAGGTGTCCAGACTCTCGCTTTGCCAACGACTTATAAGTGGACACGGCCCCACGCGGACCTGGCTCGATGTCCCCGATCGGACGCGTGACGACCCATGCTCCTTAGTGTCGGCCTGAACTGGCATCCCCAAGCAGACCAAGCCAGGGTAAAAACCAGTGAACAACAAGCTAGATTTACTAGGATATGAAATAATTTGCTGAGGTTGGAAGACAGTCCAAAACGCGCTAAGGTATAAAAGGTACGGAATATATTACTTAACTGAGTCATTACAAGAGCAAGGGAAAGGGGGAGAGGACTCGTCTTCCCTATCCAAAAAAAAAAAGAAGAAGAAGAAGAAGAAAGGACGCCCGAGTCTTCATTCTAATGGTCGTCGAGCCTCCTCTAACAGCTGTTGGGTCAAGCCCGAGAGCTTCACGGTACTGACCGAAGTTCTGGGGAGATATGCTCTCCTTGCTTGAGCTGCTCAAAAGTGCAGGTAAGCTAAAGCTTGAGCAGAGGATTCACATGAGCGGCGAGCTGCTTACTGAAGACTGCTGAGTTAATATATTCCACTTGGTGGGCGTCAACCCGTGCCGACTCGCTCGCCTTGTAGGCCCACAATTCCTCGAGCTTCGCTTAAGAAGTTTCCCAAGCAGACATCCGGCCACGAAGTTGGCTGATCTCCTCGACTTGGGCATTTAGCTCGTGGTCCTGGGCTGCTAGTTGGGAGGCTAGGGAACGCACAGTCTTGACCTGGGTTGCCATGTCCCGTTCTCTAGCTGACAACTCCGCCTTCATCGATTCGTGGGCAACGGAGAGTTGGAGGAGTTCATTCTTCTTTTTGCTAGTCTCCTCCTGGGCCCGAGCATAAAAAACCCAGGCCTTCCGCTCAACATACTCCAATGTGGAGATCCGACTCTGAGCATGGGCGACGATCGAGTCGATCGAATCCACCTGGGTTCGAGCCACCTCTAGCTGATCCCTCCGAGGGTGACAGTCTGTCCTGTAGCACGATGATCTCGACTCGGAGGTCATTCAGGTTGGCTTCACTAGAGACCAGTCGAGTGTGACGAAGGCGGGTCTCCAGCTCCTCTGCTCGGTGCTCCGCCGCGACCCTAACCTGCACGTGGGCCACCACAACCATGGAGAGGCTATGGCAAGAACCCCAGAACTAAACTTAAGAGGGTTAGTGGGTTGAAAAAACGAGTAAGCCCAATCGAAGAAGGAGCGTCGAAGAGTATACCTGGGTAGCCACCAAGAAGAAGACGTCGGCCTTACTGTTGGGACCCCGGTAGTAAGATTCCCAAACCCCCTACAAGTACCAATCCACCATGGGCCCATACAGCTGCAACTCCTATGTCCGGTCGGGTAGACTCCCAGGCGGCAGCTAGAGGCGAGGCTTGGACAAGGACGGGACCAACACGTGAAGAGCCGGTGGGACGAGAGGGACCTCTGCCGGGGAAGAAGGCGAATCGAGAGGCAGAGGAATATCCGGCGCGCTGAGTGAAGGGTCGGGGTGTGAAGAGCCCAACACGGCCGCTACTTGGCTAGATCCCTCAGGAGCATCTGAAGAGCCTAGTCGAGGCTGCTTCTTCTTACGAGGAGCGTGGGGGGGCTCGAGGTGCGAGCTCGACGAGGCCTCCTCATAAGAAGTGGCTGGTCATCCTTGTCCAGCGGCTCATCGAGCGGACTCACAGGGGCAGCGACTGAGTGGAGTGGATCCATAGCCTATTTCTCCAACGCAGTGGCCACTCGCAACTCTAACTCGGCGTCGTCCAGGCCGAATCCATCCTCCAAAGCGACGGCAAACATCATGGTGGCTGCAAAATAGCAAAAGCTTAGTTAGCTAAAATTGTTCAACGATAGGACGAGGGAACTTACCGAGTGAGGCAGGTCGGAGAGTCGGTGTTTGGCTTAGGCCGAAGGCATAAAGGATCTCCTCTTGAAGAAGGTTCGCCCCGTGAAAACACCAACCGCCGATCTTAGAGATAACGAGCTGATAGGTGGGCAAAGAGTGGTAGGATGTGGGGAGAGAAGGAGGTGGTGGCATATCCTCTATCCAGGGTCGTCGGCCAGTTGGGAGCGGGGGTTGTGTTGATGAAGAAGAAACAATCCTTCCAACATTTGTTGGAGGTCGGGAGTTTAGCTAGGAAAGAAGTCTTGGCTCGGGCTTGAAAAAAGAAATCGCCCGATTCTTATTTTTTAGGGTATTAAAAGTAATGGAAAATTTTTGGTCGAAGAGGGATTTTGTATATGGTGAAAATGATAATAGACCCACAAATGAGGCGTATGGCGTTCGGGGCTAATTGGGACAATGGAAGCTGGAAATATCGGCACACCTCTGAAATAAAAGGATGTAGGGGAAAGTCGAGGCCGACCTGCAGGTGGTCTCGGGAAAGAGTTATGTAACTCAATGGGGGTCTCTCGGGTCGATCGGTGGAGCTAGGGAGCACTAGGCGATGGTCAGGAGGGATTTGGTACTCCGATGAGGTGGTCAAGGTCGCGAGGTCGCAACTCGGAGGTGGTAGTAGCATACCACGGGCGGGGGATCGAGGTGGAAGAAGCCATGAATCGATATAAGAAACTCAAGTGAATGGTTTAACTAACCGGAAGGGAACGAAGGTGGGCCGCTGGAAAAGGTGAAAGCTGTGGGATTCCGCCGTCTGCAGGAGGGAAGTTCGCCGGAACCCTAGCAGAGCACAGAAGGGAGGAAGAAGCAAGGTAAAAAGTGGGACCGTAAGGGAGGAAAGACGGTATTTAAAGGGTCATAGGGTGCACAAGTCCCATCTGATGGCAATCCTGTGAAAAGGCGAGAGTGAATCGGGGCCGCTTATTTTCCACCATAATGAGCCTTGGGAAACCGCGCTGCGAGCGTGTGTGGGCTCTAACACTGGACGCTTCGTTACTCAGAGAAACCAATTAGTATGGGACACGTGGCACCTAGCAGTTAATAGGGAGATATGAATCGATCCTCCGATCACTTGAGGGTAACACGTGGAAAGTGATAATGGGAGAACAACAATACTGACCATACCGCGGGTGGGTCGGGACCAGCCGATGTCACTGGATAGCTAGTCGGCTGACGCCGGACAGTGCCTTGACCGCCAAATAGATAATCTAGTTAGTCGGACTCGTCGCCTCCTTCGACTAGACTCGAGAGGGATGCTTATGATCCCGCCCTAGCTAACAAGGATGCGAATTGGCCAGCATGACACCCTAAGGTAGCAGGTCGGGCCTAGGATCCGCCCCCATGGATGTGGCGCCGAGGCCCGACTAGGGGGAAACATGGACCTCAATGTCCCTGCCCATGGGGGCCCAGTCCAACCGACTCCGATTATAAATCCAGTCATTTCCCCGCGATGGTCAGGCTATAGCAGTCCTGCTAGTCAGAAGCATGTTCGAGCCCACGTTCGCAACCCCTATCCCGTATGGATCCCGGTCAAGATCCTTCGTTCAGGGAGTCCTCTACTCGAGTCTCAATCCCGTCGGATCTCGACTAGCGCTACTTGACCTTAAGGCTCCCTTATTGCTCTCCTGGGGTGGGAAAGCTCCTTACAAGAAGGCCAGAGGGTAAGTGCAGGGGACGCCGATCGACAGACCCCTGAGCGAGCTACGACTCGACACTTCATATCCCTGGAGGTTTCTGCTGTCAGTACCCGTACAAATTCTTTGACTCATAGCAGGTGAAGATAGTGACCGCGCCGACGTCCGCCGACTCGAATCTGACACCACTCGTGCCTAGAATTGCAGAAATGTCGCTGGCACAGTACAGTTTCTGCGAGTGCATTGAGTGAAGTTGTGTTGTACTACGGAGCCAACTGCAAGTGTCAGAAAATGCGGCACTGGTTTGCTGACTGACACTGTTCGCTGACTTTATCCTCGCATAGGACAAAGGGGGGGGGGGGTAGAGTTGGTTGGCACTCCCGGCTATATATAGGACCCTCCATCTCCTACGCGAAGGTATGCAAGGTTTTTAAGGTTGCAATGTTCTCATTTCTGCATTTTTTTTCTCCGTCGGATTCTGACTTGACCGTCAGAGGGATTTGCCGGGAGCATTCCCAGCGGATTACTAACAGTCTGCCTTTTGTAGGGGAGGGATCCATTACTCGCCGGAGTCTTCGACAACGCCACGGATCGCCTGTCATCCTCCTCTGCCAACAATCTATGTCCGTCATTGAGTTAGGAGCCCATCTCGCTCGCCGATAGGATCACATCAGATACAGTTCTAACTCCTGCCTCCTGGGCTACACCTTCGGTACTTTCTCCATTTATATCTGTCTCTAACTACTTGCGATCAAAGTTGTAATTTCCTAAAGTTTTTTGCAGAATTATATTATTATAATGTAAATTCGGTAGTGTATATTTATGATGCGTGACCTGTGAAATAGTTGAACTTTAGTCATCCTTGAGGATCCAAGTGTTATCATCATCGGAGAATAGGTCAAAAGTTGTTTGAAAAATGACAGTCAGTTCATATTAGAAATTTTGTAACTTAACAAACTTTTCTCATTTTCTAGGGCGGAGAATGCATCATCTGACATATTTCTTACAAGTCACAATCTTGCTTCTTGGAAACATGGGCTTTATTCTTCTTGGAGGAAGAGCTTTGAAGCTATATTTTCAAAAAGTTCAAAACATGGGCTATGTTTGTTAACTTGCTTTTCTGAATTTTTTAAGATTGATATTATATTTTAGTGTATTAGTAGGTATACAAACTTCTGATAAAAATTCAGTAAACATAAACTTCTTACCAGGAGATCAAATTCAGAATTCAGTGACTCACCTTTGAGGCTTCAATACTACATTGCAGTGACCGGAGTTGTTTATCTCATCTTCGCCTACCTCGTCCCGTCAATGTCAGCCATGAGAAACTGGTTGGTAATTTTGTCAATTCTTACTCTGATGACTGATCTACAATGTGATTCTTGTCGCAATCCTAGTTAAAGATGGTACAATTTTGCTCCACTTCTCCATCTATTCCAATTCCAGACATGTTATCAATCCAAATGCTTGTAATCCTATAAAGGAAAAGCAAACAAAAGCAGGGATTACAACATCCGTGGAAGTCAAGTAGAGAGTCTTAAATGTCTTCGGCGCAGTTGCTGCAATTCTAGTTTGCAACACTTCAGGATTGCTGCCTGAAATCCAGGTGAGGAAACGGTTAGAGTTTACAAGATGCAAACTTAGTCTCACATCCATAAACACATGGAAAGATTATAGGCTTATAAGGAATAATGACATTTCCATTAGGATGATGCCTTTTGGGGTGAGCCCAGGAGCAAAATCATGAGGGCTTAGGTCCAAAGTGGACAATATCATGCCATTGTGGAGATATCTTAATTCCTTTTGGCTCTAACAAAATGGTATCAGAGTCAGGTTGCTCTTCATGATCTAACCATGTGCGTTAAGCCTTAATAAAAGGATATGTGGGCTCCCGTGTCTTGATTAAGAGGACCAAGTTCTAGTTACGGCTAGATGGTGAAGTCCTAGTAGGTCAGGTGGACCGAGGGGCAGAAAGTCCTGGTGGATCAGACATAAAAAGCGGAAAAGGTTTCCGCTTGTGGTGGGGGCATGTGGTCCTTTGTTTGAGGGGGGGATTGTTAGAGTTTGCAAGGTGCAAACTTAGTCCCACATCCATAAACACTCAGGAGGAAGACTCTGATAGTAATATCAGGGGCAGATCGAAATCCAGAAATAGCGATAAGATATGTAATTATTGCAAGAAGAAGGATCACATCAAATTTGAATGTTATAAGCTGCAGAATAAGAATAAAAGGGCAGGTGAAAATTCGAAGAAAAAACAATCAGAGAAGTCTGGTGAGGTTGATGTTGCCGAAAATTACAGTGATGGTGAACTTCTCGTTGCCTTTGATGCTGATTTGAAGAAGAGTGAGGAATGGATTCTTGATTCTGGTTGTACGTTTCATATGTGTCCCAATCGGGACTGGTTTTCAACATATGAAACGGTTTCTAGTGTTACCGTTTTGATGGGTAATAATGCATCCTGCAGAATTGCTGGTATTGGTACGGTCAAAATTAAGATGTTTGATGGTGCCATTCGGACACTTGGTAATGTGAGGCACGTTCCTAATTTGAAGAGAAATATGATCTCTTTAAGTGTTCTTGATTTTAAAGGATACAAGTACACTGGTGAAGGTGGAGCTGTGAAGGTCAGTAAAGGGTCTCTTGTTGTGATGAAGGGACTAAGGAGAACCGCCAGTTTATATGTTCTGCAGGGATCCACAGTAATAGGTGATGTTGCCGTCACAAGGTGATATAGATAAAAGAAGATCACTTACGGAAAGTTTGTAAGGAAGCTATTTGGCCGAAAGGACTCTTCAGTGAGCTTAGCGAAGACTTACAGATTACTACAGTCTTTTGTGATAATCAGAGTGTTATTTTCCTCACGAAGGATCAGATGTTTCATGAGAGGACAAAGCATTACTTGGACTTGGTTGATGCTAGATGCTGAAATTTGCCTGTGGGACTTTTGTAAAAAAGGTGGAGAATGTTCATTTGAAGATTTGTGGAATTCGCGTCAAGGTGGAGATTGTTAGAATTTGGTGACCCGAATTCTGTTTAATCCATTAATATTTATTAGATATTTTCTTATTAATATGTTAATTAACAGATTCTTTATAAATCTGTTAATTAACAGTTTTGTTATTAATTTTTTATTTGACTAAGTATTCTAAGGTCCCTATAAATTGTGTATCTCATAGACAAGTTGAATCAATCAATCAAGAAAGCTTTTTGGTTATCTCTTCTTTCTTTTCTCTACCTCTCCTTTTCTCTACTTCTCTTTACTTTATTATGGTATAAGAGTTGTAGACTTTGTATTCAGTCGTTCTTAGAGATTTTTCCTCCTCTGCCCGTGGGTTTTTTCTTGTCAAGGGTTTTCCACATAAATCTGGTGTGTTCTCTATTATTCCTGTTGCCGTTTTTCCGTTCTAATCTCTTAACAAAATGGTATCAGAGCCAGGTTGCTTTTCATGATCTAACCATGTGCGTTAAGCCTTAATAAAAGGATATGTGGACTCCCGTGTCTTGATCAAGAGGACCAAGTTCTAGTTACGGCTAGATGGTGAAGTCCTAGTAGGTCAGGTGGACCGAGGGGCAGAAAGTCCTGGTGGATCAGACATAAAAAGCGGAAAAGGTTTCCGCTTGTGGTCCTTTGTTTGAGGGGGGGATTGTTAGAGTTTGCAAGGTGCAAACTTAGTCCCACATCCATAAACACATGGAAAGATCATAGGCTTATAAGGAATAATGACATTTCCATTAGCATGAGGCCTTTTGGGGTGAGCCCAAGAGCAAAACCATGAGGGCTTAGGTCTAAAGTGGACAATATCATGCCATTGTGGAGATATCTTAATTCCTTTTGGCCCTAACAGAAACAGTTCACATGTAACTCCTTTATGCTTCTTTTCCTTCCTCTTTCTGCTAAATTCTCATTCAATTACAGCCAACTTTGTGCAAACCGGTTGTTTCAAACATGAGAAAGGCTTCGGCAATGCAATTCACCATTGGCCTTGTCATCTACTACGACATCAGCATAGCTGGATACTGGGCTTATGGCTCTGCTGTCTCGGAATACCTTCCTTGTTGAGTGGACCTAAATGGGCAAATATCATAATCAATTTCACAGCCTTTTTGCAAAGTATAGTTTCTCAACATGTAAGTCCTCATCCATATTACTCAGTGATATCACTTATGATCATTGCTCATGCATCTGGGATCTGGCTTCCTGTCAGCAATTTCAGATGTTCTGTGCACCAATTCATGAGGCTGTTGACATCAAGTTTCAAACACTAGATGAAGGGATGTTCTCCAAAACCAACCTCCAACTGCTATTCTATCTGCGAGCATTAATCTTTGGGCTAAACACACTTGTCACTGCTTTGTTTCCATTCAAAATCTGCTAAAATAGAAGGCATGGCATTGGGGCAACATCATTTTGTTTTCGCTGCTGTCAATTGTAACAATAGCTGCTGCAGTACGCTTGATCATACACAATACCATGGTCTATCATTTCTTTGCTGATACATAATTACTAAGCTCCTTGTACAAGTCTATAATACTACATCGATCAAACATAAAAAGTATACAAGAATTCTCTGCCTTCAGAAAAAGAGAAGAATAAAGAAATTGATTTTTCTACTTCGTGTCTCAATGAGCGAGCTAGTGCGATTGACATGATTCCATTAAGACGTAACTTCATGATACGGATAGTGCATCAAATTGACAGGAAGCTAACGATGGTGTGATTCTTACAATGCCCCATCTACTAAACCTTGTAGCTGAAAAGCTCAATGCATAAATATAGATAAAGAGATTCTTGCACCGCCAACTTTATTTCTGGTGGTTTAGCTGATTTTTTCTGTATCTATGTGGAACTGAATAGTGAAAATGCCTTTTTTTTTGCTTCTGAAGGAACTAAAAGATTCCCTTTAAAGTTGATTATTAAAGAAGGAAAAAACAAGAAGAAGAGGAATCTCATGGAATTTTAGGTACTTGGAGGTGTTCAATGGGTCGAATAAGGTTAGATTTAGGAATTGGACCTAGAATAATTATCCCTTTCCCCAATCCAAAAGGAGACTTGCTAATTCGATATGATTAACCATTGTTTCAAAATGTTTAAATCAAACGATCCTCACTAAATTGAGATGTTCCACGAGTTGGCATGCTCATTAAGCCCCTAGACAATATGGTTAAATAATAATCTGTCATAGTACATCGCTATAAGCATTAATGTTCAATTATAAACACAAGAAGGGATGTTTCACCTTCACATCTGGCCTAAATGAGAAAATCAAATTTAGATTCCACTTAATTGATATTCATTCATTTCTGGATTCTGAAATAGTAAAGTGGTTGGAAAAGATAGCAAAGCAATCAGCATTGAAAGAGCTACCAATGGCAGTCAGAGATCAGTCTCCTCGAGTTAGTTCCTTCACACAGTACTAGAAAACAAAAATAATAAATAAATAAATAAATCCAGATAGAGATGATAAGGTCTGCTGCACCTTCCACCATCCAAAGGAAGCTTTATGTTGTTTGTCTTCTTCTGTGACACCACTTTACTTAGATCTGTCTGCCCCAGTAGCCTTCTGCTGCTTTATTCCTGATTCCTCCTCTTACTTTTCCCTTAAACTAAAGAACAAAAGAGTTGCCATAAACTAGCACAGAAGTTATGGTTCCTCATCTACTCTAAACTAAGGTTCCTCATCTCATGTCTTGATTGCATGCAAGTGTCTAGTAAAAAAAGTAAAAGGGGGAAAAAAAAGAAGCAGCCAAAGTTGTTTTTTCCCCCTTCAGTAAAAGGAGAACACTAATTCATCACATGAACAAGATTGTAAACTTGTTCACTCAGAAGAAACAATAACAATAATTAGACGATTTCTGGATCACATGATGATTAAACAGCTTGCTGATTGTTAACCAGGCCTAAGTCTCTTGGGGCCAAGCTTGCCTTGGGAGTTGCCTTCAGGGGAAGCCTCCATTGGCCTGGAGAAGGAGAGGGAGAGTTCAGAGTAAACGTCGACCACGCGGCGGATGTTGTTGTTGAGCTCCCTGATCAATCCCACATTGCGGCCGAGGTTTTCGGGGATCTTTGACTCATGGTTTTGGTTGATCTCATTGATGAGCAACCTGTTCTGGTCCAAGAGGCTTTGTACTTGCACAAAGCTCCTCTGGAAGCTCTGCATCACTCTATTATCCACTTGCTTTCCATTTTCAAGAAGTGAGAATGCGTCCCTTCCATCCATTTTGTGCTGGTCCTATCGAACACTAGAAATTCATGATGCCCTGTTAATATTGAGAGAGATGGGACATGAGGAGAACAAAATCTTCATATGATTGACTGGAAGTGTAAAGCTGGTCCATTTCAGAAATAAATTTTTTTAAAAAAAACAGATATGAAAACAACACAGAGAAAGGTTATGCAAAGAGAACAAAAAACGTACTGCAAAAAGGAAGGCCATGAAGATTAAAATTTTAAGATCAAGATAGCAAACAGGAAAGCTGAAGTCCTTGTTGTGTTGGCTTATTAGCATAAGCAAGCGAAATCAGAAACTGAAAAAAAAAGAAAATCACTGAAAGAAAGGTGAGATTTCATGTCAGATTCTTCATAATCTTAGCAAGCTACAGAATAAAAGAGAAAAGACATCAGCAAGCAACAACAGCAAGAATTCAAGGAAACAGAAGAAAAAAAAGATAGTCTGATTTCTCTTTTCTCAAACATACCTTGGAAACGGGAAATTCCAACCAGAGAGGCGAAAAAGATTGGATATGGGATTGAGGAAATCTGGGAGATAGTATGTATTGGTTAGAGAGAATCTACATTTATGTGATTATATATAGCAGAGGGTCCACATAATAAAGAAAAAACACATGAGCTTGATGCATGCACAGTTGTTCCATGGAGAAGTCTTAGATTTTGTTTGCTTGGTCAAGTCACCTTCGTACCCCTAAACATTCCACCTCACAAAAACATTATATTATCCTCACACAATTTTCTTTCTTTCTATTTTCTTCTGTTTTTTTTTTTTGAAAAACAAGCTTTTAAACATGAATTCTAGTACTAAGATCTTTTAAACTAGAACAATAAAATTAAGTTGCTATAAAGATGAGGAATATCGATGTATTTGAGGCTTGGATAAAAAAAAATCAATAAATAAAGAATGACCAAAGATTCTGATGACATCATGCACTCTTAGTTGCCCCAAATAAGAGCAGCCCATGTGCCTTGCATGATCTGATTTCAAAGGAGAGTAAGATATCAAAGTTTAAATTGTTTTTGGCCTTCACTTTATACCACCTCGCGTGATTCGCAAAACCCCCAAAGTCTTCCAGTTTAAGGTTCCTTTGTGTTGTTGCTTAGATCTGTACATGGACTTAAACAAAGAAGGGGCCAGCAAATATAGCCATTAATTTATCAAGGTAGGTAGGTCATCGAAAGCATAATAAAGTGGAGCAGGAGGTGCATGGATTAAAGCTAAAAATATTGTTCATGCCATGACTTGGGCTTATCCTGCTGTTTTAAGTCACTAGGTTTGATTCATGGGGATGGGGTTTAAGATAATTATGTATGCATAAGCCCCCTTTTCATGTTGTTTTTTTTCCTTCCTTTTTTATTTTTATTAGGGACGGGAATGGGATCGAAAAAGAGAGGGGGGTGTAATTGAGCCCAGTGATCCTGATCGGCTTTGGAATAAATGCACAGCTTTTGCTTGACAGATGGGACCCTACTGTATCAGTTAGTTTGAAGCAATTATATACTTGAGGAAAATTTTGAGCAGGATATCAATGAGTCTCAAAATAAAGTGAACAGGCAAAGCATCATGAACAATAATTTTCTTGTTTGGGCCTAATCAACCCACAAGGTAAACAGACAAGTTGCCCCGGCAATGATATTACTGTAGAACATGTTCTTAATTTCTGAGATATGTAAAGATTGAATTTTAATTATGATACATTAACGAATAGGATATATGATGGTTGGAAAAAGTTAAAAAAATAAAATTTGTATAAAATCTTATGAAAAATTTAAATTTATTTATTTATTTTTCATAAAATACAATACATCTAAAAAAGAATAACACATAAATGGGTTGCATTGAGGTCAAAAAAGATAAATATCAAAAATGATATTTTTTTAATCTCTAGAACTAAATTATGAATAAAAATTTGTTTTGTGACATTTTAATTTTGCTGTGAATGGAAAGTTGCCTAACGTTTTTTTTTTGTTTTTGGGGGCGTTCTAAAAATCACAATAGACTTCCTATGTTTTTAGAATAATTAAAGAGAAAATTTTCATAAACTCTCCATCCTCAAATTCATCTTTGCATGTAGTCCCCACTTAAGTTTTTCTTTGCATGCAGTCCCTGATGGGATTGACAAGACAGTTTGATGAGTATTATTTGAAGAAAGTTGAGTATAAAAGTTAGAAATTTGAGTATGTAAGGTTTGCATCCACCATATCAAGAAACTGTGTACTCAATTTTCACTCTTTTTTATTCAATTTTCACTGATGTATATTCAATTTTCACTCTTTTATACTCAATCCATTAGGGAGTGAATACA
The DNA here is from genome assembly GCA_024364735.1 of Boesenbergia rotunda. Lineage (NCBI taxonomy): Eukaryota > Viridiplantae > Streptophyta > Magnoliopsida > Zingiberales > Zingiberaceae > Boesenbergia > Boesenbergia rotunda. The sequence goes on along the minus strand of JAGFNQ010010423.1, from coordinate 248,016 downwards.
AAAAAAATCTCAAATGGGGAGTGCATGCAAAGATCAAATGGGGATTGAGAAATTTTCTGTAATTTACCGATAATTAAAAGGGACATTTTTTTAAAAAAATTAAAAGGTCGTCCCACCCATTCACTGATTCTTCTTTTGTAAAATGACACGGTTATCCTTAAACTTCCATATCAAACATTAGGTACTAACTGACCCTGTATCATCATCATAAAACTGCATCTAATTCGAGTACATGAATCTATCATCATCAAACTGTATCTAATTTAAGTACGAGTGCCCATCTTGAAGTGAACACGCGAAACATCGAAACTTGTCTGCAGTTATATTTTCTTTTAGTTCCTTTAGCAATAAATATCTCTGGTTTGCACTTTACACAATAAAATTTGTGTTCTAATACGACAGAATCGGTGTAATCATTGTTGAAGCTGCATTTTCGTGTTAACTTCGGCTCATGTAGCTTTTGTCTATATCGAGTGTTCGTTGTCTGAACAACTGTGCAAGGTGACCACTTGGGACCAGCGTTAGATGGCCATCAGATTGAATCAGGTTGCAAGAATTGTCTCAGCTTCATACACAAACAAGAGACCAGATCAAAGCAATCTGAGAGCAGACGATTGCCCAGGAAATCTCATCGGACAAGTGAATCCATGGAGATAAAGAGAGAGAAAAAGTGTCTAGAAATTTCAACTTGTTGATCAATGACATGTTATTCAGATGCCAATATTCCTACGAACCAATTGTAAATACAATCGGATAGGAGAAGATAGAACGCTCATCGCCTTCAGATGCACTTTATAAAATTAGCATCCCGCTGTTAATTTTAGGAGTATAATGACTACGATACTGACAATTGTGAAAATTTCCCAGAAGAGTGATTGCTGATATTTGAGTTGCAATGCTACATGCGTTCATTCCACGAACACTTGAATCCTGTCTCCAATGGCATCGTTGAAATCTAGCAATATTTTACCTCTTTCAGAGCCGCCATCAACAGATGCATCCTCCAACATTTGCATGATATCAATACCTCCCAAGCCTACCGAGTGGAACACAAATTTCATTATTAACTTGAAAACTTTACTAAGTGGTCGAGATTTCAGTACCTGGTATCACTCTTGCCATACCTTCCAAGAAACCGGCCTATAACCAGATGGCAAAGTATTAGATCAGAGATGATCTTTGTAAGATTTGATAAAATATATTTGATGTGTCTTACTCTTGTAAAATATCATCCAAACTTTTTAGTAAGCATTAAACACAACAATTTGGTAGTGGAAATGGATGTGTAAATGTTTGTGAACAATTTTCTGCATGTTGTGCTTGCAGTTAAGCCACTAACTTCTTAAGGTCAATACCTAGTTTGACAGAAATGAGCAAAAATCATCCACTTAAAATATTTACTAATGCATGTTTTAGCCAAATAGAAATGGAACAAGCAATTTGCATGTAGTGGAAGTTAGATATTAATAATGATAAAAAATACCGGGATTCTGACATCAAGCCTCTCGAGTCCATCCCTCCCAGTAATCTTCAATCTAAGTGTACGGGACCAAATTCCAGATTGACGACTCCTTGAATAGCCTGAACTGTAATTATCAGAAACATATGGAGTTACCACTTCAACAACTGGTTCATTCATGTTGTCTGTGCTTTCATTCAGCAGAGGTCCTCCTTGAGTTGTCAGCTTTGTACTGTAACCAGTGGTAGTTCGAGGGGAATCTTCTGTACCTAAAAAAACAGTCAGAGGGTTCTTATGAAAAATAAGATGATACATGAATTTGAATTTCAGTGATGACCTATTTGATAGGATGGCTGAATAGGATTGATTCTATATCTCTTTTCTTCTTCATAGTAGTCGTTGAAGCCTAGTGTATCTTTAATTTCATCAAATGATGGCAAGCTTCCAGGAGGAGGTAGACGACCACTTTTTATAGCAGCAAGTGCATCCTGCAAATTCACTTGCTGAATGCTTGGGTTGAAAAATAGAAAACAGCTTCGTGGCTAATTGACAATTCCAATTGATTAATTATGTTTGAGCAAACTTTTCTGAATGATTATGAAGACATAATTTAGAAGCAAATAATTGAACTTTGGTGACGGCCACATACTAGAAGCCAGAACAATGGCAAATTAGCAACACTTATCAAATGGACAATGCATCAACTCCCCAGTGCAACATGAGAAGGAAAACGAAGCCAGAATAACAAGTTGTCAAAGTAAAAACTTATTGAAAAGGAAATTGTAAAGACCAAAATAACTGATCAAGCATTCATTATGCCATATCAGCATACTGTCCTTTGCTGGCATCTTTACCTGTCTGTGATTGAGTTAAACATAAATGTTCTATTTGTTTAGTCCTAACCCTGTAGTGATCAATTTCTAAAAGGAAAAAAAATCAGGAGAAAAAATTGGTAATCTTAACCTTTATCTATTTACTCATAAAATTCTACTGGTTGAGAAGGAAACTTCAAAGGGGAAAAAACATAGGTAAGACAATGAAAAAAGGAGAGAGAAATAGTATTTAGACAAGATATATGTGCTAGTATCCTCACCCGTGTAAGAAATTATTTGGAGCGTAGCTAGCAACTAATGGAATACATGATTACATGAAGGGCAGGCTTTATGTCCTTTTTAACTCCGCTAAATGATGATAGTAACTCTTGGTTAGATCATTTGACATTCTATTGTGAAATTGGTGTTTGAAGCAAATCTTATAATCTAACAAGAGTTTTTATTGGTAACAATATGAAATTCATAGGCATGTTGGGCGTTGTGGGTCCTCCTTGGGTTGCATCTGTACTTTCTTATTTGATCCTCAAATAGAGGTGTAGGAGCTGATGTTGATGCCACTGGTTGCTCCGTCATTGTTAGGGGAAAGAGAGGCTCTGGGATCGTGCAACAGTTTGAAATAAAAGAAATAAGAAAGTAAATTCATAGATTCTTATTACCTTAAACTCTTTACAACTCTTTCTTCCCAAGTAAAGCTCAAGGTTGTAGAAATTATTGAATACTAATCTTGAATAGTCCTAGCCTATTATCTAGGTCTATGTTATGCAATTTATGGATAACTTAAGGCTATTGGTACTAACAAACTGAGTCTTTGCAAAGAACTGGTCCTAACTTGGCTGTAGGCAAGGAGATCCGTGGTAAAAGCCCAAGGGCACACCAGTGTGAGCAAAGCTCGGAGAGGAACTGCCCTGCCTTAACTATCTCTAGGTTATGTTTCTATAGATGTCCGAAACATGGGCAAAGGCTATATAAGATTGGTATAATAGTAGCTTGAAAAATCTAACCATTGTTCATACAAAAATTAGATTATACAGGAAGTCCGTGAACTGATTGCTGAAATAACAAGCTAATTAGAGTGGAAGCTCTACTCCATAAGCTTGAACAGTGGACTGTGTCATAAACTACATCATCACAAAGGACACAGCATCATACAGAAACGTTGTTCAGGCTACCGAGCAGATCGAGTCTCCAACATACGGTTTCGTTAAACCAAGTGATTTCTAGAGATCAATTTCTGGAAGCACCGCCATCATCAAACAGAACAACACTCAACTCCAACTATTAGTACAAATAGCTGAATGCCTGAAAGAAATCCAAGCAGAACTAAAGACTATAGTTGAGCAAACAAGAGACGACACACAGGTAACATCTATACCTGAAGACTTGGTTGCAAAACTAAAGAATTTATCTTTAGGGCCGTCAGATAAACATAAAGAAACAAGGGGCAAGATAAGAGTTTTCAAGGATCCTTACAAAATTCTAAAGGAAGAACAATCTTTAGTATTTCTGAGGGAGAAGAAGATCATGAAGAATTACGAAGGTCTATCCAAACTCTTCATTTTTCTAATGAACTGATCCTTATGCTAGGGCAAGTCGATGGAGAATACAGACCTCAGGTAAAAGTTACTGAGAAACAGCTTAATTGCCCTCATAATTGGCAACACAACGAAGAGATATTATCCCCTCAGTCAAGCAAATGCAGCTGCTGTCGAAGCGAAACAGTAAGAAGGGCAAGGATCCACTGCCCGGATTGCTTCATTACCTCCTGCAATTTATATGGACCATATTACTTCAACCAAAAGGTCCTAGTAGCAACAACTGCAACAACAACAACAACAACAACAAAGCCTTATCCCACTAGGTGGGGTCGGCTATATGGATCCTTTTACGCCATTGAGTTCTATCCCCTACTATATCATCATCTAGATTTAAATAAAATTTATCTTGTTTTATTGTTGCCAACCAAGTCTTTTTTGGTCTTCCTCTCCCTCTTTTAATGTGCGTATTTATCATAGTTTCACATCGTCTAACAGGGGCATTTATTGGTCTTCTAAGTACATGTCCGTACCATCTCAAACGTGTCTCCCGAAGTTTTTCTTCAATAGATGCAACTCCGACTTTCTCTCTAATACTCTCATTCCTTATTCTATCCATCCTCGTATGTCCACACATCCACCTTAACATCCTCATCTCTGCAACTTTCATCTTTTGCTCATGTGCTCGAGTCATAGCCCAACATTCAGCACCATATAACATAGCAGGTCTAACTGCCGTTTTGTAGAACTTCCCTTTAAGTTTTAGAGGTACTTTACGATCACATAAGACACCCGATGCTAATCTCCATTTCAACCATCCTGCTTGTATTCTATGTAAGACATCTCTCTCAATTCCTCCATCACTTTGCAAGAACGATCCTAAATACTTAAAGTTCTCGATTTTAGACAACTCATCATCTCCTATCTTAACAATTGTTTCACTACGTCTAGCATTGCTAAACTTAAATTCCATATATTCAGTCTTTACTCTACTAAGCCTAAAACCTTTCATTTCTAGAGTTTCCCGCCAAGATTCTAGTTTAGCATTTACTCCTTCACGTGTCTCATCTATCAAAACAATATCATCTGCAAACAACATGCACCATGGCACTGTATCTTGAATGTGCCTAGTGAGTTCATCCATGATTAGTGTAAAAAGATAGGGACTTAAAGCTGATCCTTGATGTAACCCTATCCTTATTGGAAATGCTTCAGTCAATCCACCTGAAGTCTTCACTCTAGTCGTTACATCTTCATACATATCTTTAATTAGGTCAATATATGTTACGCTAACGCCTCTCTTTTCTAGAATTCTCCATATAATTTCTCGTGGTACCCTATCATAAGCTTTTTCTAAATCAATAAATATCATGTGTAGATCTTTCTTTTGCTCCCGATATTTTTCAATTAATTGCCTAAGAAGATGTATAGCTTCTATTGTCGACCTTCCAGGCATGAACCCAAATTGATTTTCGGTTACCGTGGTCTCCTTCCTCAATCTTTTTTCTATTACTCTTTCCCAAAGTTTCATGGTATGACTCATTAATTTAATACCCCTATAGTTTGCACAATTTTGTATGTCTCCTTTGTTCTTATATAAGGGAACTAGACTACTTACCCTCCATTGATTAGGCATTTTTTTTGTTTTCAATATTAAATTAAATAATTTTGTAAGTCATTCAATACCTTTTTTCCCTAAACATTTCCATACCTCTATTGGGATATCATCCGGTCCCACGGCCTTTCCATTTTGCATCCCTTTCAAAGCTTGTTCTACTTCTGAAGTTTGAATTCTCCGATGAAAATTAAAATTTCTATACTCATTTGAAATACTTAAATTGCCTAAGTCAAGTTGGTCCCCTAAACTTTCATTAAAAAGTTGATGAAAGTAAATCTTCCACCGCTCTTTTATTTCGCTATCATTTACTAGTACTCTATCGCATTCATCTTTAATACATCTTATTTGACTAAGGTCTCTTGTTTTCCTTTCTCTTGCTTTAGCTATTTTATAAATGTCTCTTTCCCCTTCTTTTGTATCTAAATTTTGATATAATCGTTCAAAAGTTTTATTTTTTACTTCATTCACTGCTTTCTTAGCCTCTTTCTTGGCTATTGTATATTTTTTTAAGTTTTCCTCGTTCTTACAAATATATAATTCCTTATAAGCTATTCGTTTTTCTTTCACTTTCTCTTGTACTTTCTCATTCCACCACCAAGATTCCTTCCTTGATGGTGCATGCCCCTTTGACTCACCGAGTACATCCTTAGCTACTATTTTCAACTTTGATACCATCTTATCCCATGTCGTATTAGAGTCGCTATATATTTCATCTAATGCTTGTATTCCTACCTTCTCCTTCAATATGTTTTGCTTCCCATCCTTTAACTTCCACCACTTAATTCTAGGAGTCGTGTATATTTTTCCTCTATTGATATTATAACTAAGGCGTATATCTAACACTACTAATCTATGTTGGGTAGTTAAGCTTTCTCCAGGGATAACCTTACAATCTTTACAAATCTTCCTATCTCTCTTCCTAACCATAAAATAATCAATTTGTGATTTATTATTCCCACTTTTGAATGTGATCAAGTGTTCTTCTTTTTTCTTAAAAAATGTATTAGCTAGTATAAGGTCATATGCTATCGCAAAATCCAATATAGTTTTTCCTTCTTCATTTCTTGTTCCAAACCCATAACCCCCATGTACTCTCTCATATTCTTCATTTTTCGCTCCGACATGTCCATTTAGATCGCCTCCTATTAAAATCATTTCATTTGGCGGAATGTTTTGTAATACCTCATCTAAATCGCTCCAAAATCTTGATTTAGTTTCTTCATCTAATCCTACTTGAGGTGCATATATGCTAATTACGTTCACAACTTCTTTCGCCACTACTATCTTGAGAGCTATAATTCTATCCCCCTTTCTAACTACACCAACAACTTCATCTTTTAAAGAACTATCTACAAAAATACCCACTCCATTTCTTGTTTTACTCTTTCCTGTATACCATAACTTAAAACCCGAGTTCTCTATCATTTTTGCCTTCTCACCTACCCATTTTGTCTCTTGCACACACAAAATACTAATTTTTCTCCTAATCATTGTATCTACTACCTCCATTGTTTTACCAGTGAGAGTTCCTATATTCCATGTTCCAAATCTGAGACTATTACTTTTCTTATAATGTTTATTCTTAGTCCACCTATGGTGTGAGAACTCTTGCCTATTTAACACTACACCCAAGTTCTCATGGAGATGTAGCGGTCCTTGCCGAGACGTTACAGTCGGACCCTGCAACGCGAACCCTTGCATATTTAGCACTACACCCGGGTTCTGGAGATGTAGCGGTCCTTGCCGAGACGTTACAGTCGGACCCTGCAACGCGTTCCTTCCGGGGAACATCCTAGCATTAGCATAATACTTTAATGGATCCATTCATTGAGTATTTGCCATAGTTTTTTTTACGCTGGCTGGCAACCTAACGCAACCCTCCTCCTTTATCCGGGCTTGGGACCGGCCATGACTAGGTCGTCACAGGCGGAGTTAGTAGCAACAACTGCACCAGCCCCATTTTTCCCTCAACAACTACTCCAAGAGCAACAATATTATATTTCATGGTGTCAGGGGGAAATGGAGAGACTTCAAAAGAGGTGGCATACTACAAAGCAAAATATGAAGAACTCCTAGAAAAGAATTTAATGGAGGATTTTAATGCCCTAGAAAGAGAAAAGGGCCCTATAGAAGAAGGAGAAGCTGCTAGTGTATTATATGAAGAAACAGCTAGCAAGATCACTGCAACTCAGGAGATTCAAGGCCCAAGGTTGGTTAAGAACATGCTATACAACCTTGAGGTAATAATGGAAATTCCCGGTATTCCAAAGTTCTCCCTAAAGGCAATTATAGATATTGGTGCAACAACATGCTGCGTTGACCAGAAATCTATTCCTAAAGAAGTCCTGGAGAGGAACACTTTCGTAGTTCATTTCAATGGGATTAATTCAAAACAAACCGTTGATATGAAACTAAAACAAGGAAGGATGATCATCAGTGAAAATATATTTCGGATCCCCTATACCTACAACTTTCCCATGATTCTTGGGGATAATATCCAGATGATCCTTGGCTGCAATCTCATCAGAGCAATGCACGGCGGAGTCCGCATCGAGGGAAATGTGGTAACTTTTTATAAAAATGTTACGGTTATCAATACCTTACCATCTGTTACCACAGCTGCAGCCATATCTGAGTTGGAGTTAGAAGAGAAAGAATATATACCAGGAGAGTGTCGGGGCGGGAAAGAGAGGCGCTGGGATCGTGCAGCAGTTTGAAATAAAAGAAATAAGAAAGCAAATTCACAGATTCTTAATACCTCAAACTCTTTACAACTCTTTCTTCCCAAGTAAAGCTCAAGGTTGCGCTTGAATACTTTGCAAGGGCTAAGGGTGCCTTCTTATATAGGAGAGAAGGCAGAGATGCTGGGTGCTCATTGGGCCCCATCATCACATGCTCTGCGTCCTTCCGATAAGAGGGAATCCTTTTACAGCTCATCGTGTTCTCCTTTATCAATGAGAATCACGAGATAAGATTTACTTTTCTAAAGGAGCATCTTTTCACACTATTGCTCCGTCTTTATTCCGACATGCCTCAATTATTATAGGTAGGTGGTAGATCAGTTACGTTCTCATGGGTCCACCACTTCCGCACGAGATTCCTTCACAGCTGGAATGAGTCCATCCGCCGAAAAGCATTGTGTAGGAGTCTGGCAGTTGTCTACAACTGTTCATTAATTTGTTTGGTTGTGGGATACCAGTCTGCCCACCAATTATTGGATGTGCTCCTTTGCCGACACTCCTGTTCCTTCAGCAAGTGTAGCAGCCGAAGCTGCAGGAGGGCATCATCGTTTCTCCTTGTGATGTTCGAGGGAGATGGGATAATGTTGGTGAAGCTCTTGAAGCAATTGTTGGTACTGCCTAGTGAGTTGGAGAGGGTCAGGAGAGCTTGGGTCATCTGGGCCTGGGCTTCCATGTTGGGCTTCCTCTTAAGTTCTTGGGGTGCTGGAGCCACCAGTTCCAATTGTGTTAATTTTGTCTAGCCATTCTGAAAAGATAAGACAAGAGATTAGTCGTGAAAATGCATCCGCCATTTGGTTATCCTTGACTTCAATATGTTCAAAGGTTATTTGAACACCGGTGCCTGTAATATAGTCAGTGAATGCGAGCCACCTAACACGAGATAGTTTATTATCAGATGATTTCCCAAAGAAGCTGATTATCGCTTGACAGTTTGTTATGATTTTAAGCTCCCTTTTGTCAAGGTAGTAGATCTTGAGGGCTTCTAGGGAATTCATTACTGCGTGAATTTTAGCATCGATTGCATATTTTAGGGGAGAAAACTTGCCGCTGGCATATGCACAGACCCGTTCTGTTGTTCTGGGGTCGCACTTGTTTTTCTTCCATTTACATACACCCCCTCCCCCCCCCCCCCCCCCCCCCCCCCCCCCCCCCCTCCCCTCCCCTCCTTCCATGCAACCGTCAACCTCGAGTATCAAAAAACAATTTTCAGGTGGTACCTCGAGATCCAGAAGTTCCTGAACAAGCCTTTTGATTGATGGACTAGAGCCTAGTCCTGAGAATTCATCTTCTTGTTACCAGTTGGGCTCGTCTTTGCATAGTGTGGGCTTAATAATTTGCCCAAGTTAGGGATATAACTCCTGGCATAATTTAAAATGCCAAGCCAAGACCTTATACCATGCTTATTTAATAATTCTTTGCCCTCAAATTCGGCAATCTTCTTAATAATATGGGGTTGCAATGTGATTTTCCTGTTTCCGAGAATATCCCCAAGGAATTCCACTTCAGAGACTGCTACCTTCATTTTGGTTGGGTTGAGTATTTGCCCATTTCTTTGGACAATTTCCAGAAGTGCTTTTAAATGCCTTGCATGCTCCTCCTCATTTTGGGAAAATACCAAAATATCATCAATATAAACTGCTATAAAATCCTCAATACCTCGAAAGCAGTTATCCATTTTTCGTTGGAATATGGCTGGAGCATTTTTGAGCCCGAAGGGCATTACTAACCATTTATATAGTCCTTTTGGAACCCAAAAGGCGGTCCACTCTATTGATTCTGGATGCATAGCAACTTGATGAAACCCACCTTTTAAATCAAATTTGGAATATGTCTTGCTTGTAGATACTTTGCGGAGAATTGTATTTATGTCTGGCAGACTATACTGGTCTTTATTAGTGATGTCGTTCAGGCGCTTGTATTGAATACCATCCTCTCCTTTCCTTTAACTTCTTTGTCGGTAGTGGGATCAATAGAGGTACCTGAGTTAACAATTATTGTTGTAGTTATATGCCTTCTCTTACTGGGCCCGATGACTCCGAGGTCCAATAAGTCCTTGATATGCCTTGAGAAGGCCTCCTTTTGCTGTGGGGTTAAATGTTTGAGGGGTCTATCTTCGATGATGAAATCCGGGTTTTTGATATCCAATTGACATAGAACTTGATTTTTCTCCCAGTGTAGAAGAGGGTTGTCTCCGATATAGCCTTGGTATGTTAATTCTGCTAACAAGGGCTTGAATAATTCCTTGAATCTTTGAGTTGTTTTTTCTGCAAAATAATACACCATTTCTCGAATTTGTATATATTCTTCGTCTTCTAACTCCAACTCAAATATGACTGCAGCTGCGCCTGCGGTAACATATGGTAAGTTATTGATAACCGTAACATTTTTATAAAAAGTTACCACATTTCCCTCGATGAGGACTCCGTCGTGCATTGCTTTGATGAAATTGCAACGCTGGATGATCTGGATATTATTCCCAAGAATCATGGGAAAGCTGTAGGTATAGGGGATCCGAAATATATTTTCATCGATGATCATCCTTCCTTGTTTTAGTTTCATATCAACGGTTTGTTTTGAATTAATCCCGCTGAAATGAACTACGAAAGTGTTCCTCTCCAGGACTTCTTTAGGAACAGATTTCTGGTCAACGCAGCATGTTGTTGCACCAGTATCTATAATTGCCTTTAGGTAGAACTTTGGAATACCGGAAATTTCCATGATTACCTCAAGATTGTATAGCATGTTCTTAACCAACCTTGGGCCTTGAATCTCCTGAGTTGCAGTGATCTTGCTAGCTGTTTCTTCGTATAATACACTAGCAGCTTCTCCTTCTTCTATAGGGCCCTTTTCTCTTTCTAGGGCATTAAAATCCTCCATTAAATTTTTTTCTAGGAGTTCTTCATATTTTTCTTTGTAGTATGCCACCTCTTTTGAAGTCTCTCTATTTCCATATACTCAATTTTGTCCTTTGGGTCGGTGAATCCTTGGCTGGAGACGTGATTTTCGTGATGGATTCCCATTGGAGAAGACGTCATGAAATAGCCCAATTTGCTCTGGAATTACAAATATTGTTCCTCCCTGCTATTGGGTTGAGGGCAGGTTCCAGAATTCATTATTTTTATCCCTTCGAAATTTCATCTGGAAGGGTCTCTGATCAACATTTAGTTGGGATGGGCCAGGTTCTGTAACTGCAGGTGGATAACCTGGTGGCCCCATTATTGTTTCTTGCGGAGGTCTGTAAGGGGAAATAACTGTGCTTATAGAGTATATTTGTTGGGTCTCCTGTTGTTGTTCACCTACAAGTCTTCGAAGGCTTGGGTATTCCAATTCACCTCCTACTGCAAGAAGTTGTGATTGAAATTATTGTCTATCCCCACCACCTTCCGATGCAAAAGGGTTGATAAAGTCTTCAGGGCCTTCATCGGTCGGATATTCGTCCCATCTTGGTTGGTCATCTTGTTCAGGGATACCAGGCGTTGTGATAGAGGCTAGATATTGTATATGGGATAAGAAGTCATCAGCTGAATCGGTTTCTTCTAAGGAAAGGTCCATGGACCGAAGTACAGAGGCCCCTGGGCGTGCATCTCCTGCATGGTTCTCTATAGAAAATTCCTGACTAGCCATGTCCTCTTCTGTTAGAATGACAGGTAGTAGATATCTTTTTTCTGGCTCTTCTAGAGTGTTAATACACCTTCTCGATGGCGGTGCTGGTTCCTCCGGCTTTGGTTTTGGAATTAGAATATCAAGAAGTTCCTGCGTTAACGCAGGCTGTTGAATTAAGTTAAGGCAGGGCAGTTCCTCTCCGAGCTTTGCTCACACTGGTGTGCCCTTGGGCTTACCACGGCTCTCCTTGCCTACAGCCAAGTTAGGATCAGTTCTTTTGCAAAGACTCAGTTTGAATAATACCAACAGCCTTAAGTTATCCGTAAATTACATAACATAGACGCAGATAATAAGCTAGGACTATTCAAGATTCGTATTCAATAATTCCTACAACCTTGCTCTGATACCAGGGGGAGTGCGAGGAGGGGAAAGAGAGGCGCTGGGAGTAGTGCAGCAGTTTGAAATAAAAGAAATAAGGAAACAAATTCACAGATTTTTATTACCCCAAACTCTTTACAACTCTTTCTTCCCAAGTAAAGCTCAAGGTTGCGCTTGAATGCTTTGCAAGGGCTAAGGATGCATTCTTATATAGGAGAGAAGGCAAAGATGTTGGGTGCTCATTGAGCCCCATCATCACATGGTCTGCATCCTTCCGATAAGAGGGAATCCTCTTACAGCTCATCGTGTTATCCTTTATCAACGAGAATCACGGGATAAGATTTACTTTTCTAAAAGGAGCATCTTTTCACACTATTGCTCCGTCTTTATTACGACACGCCTCAATTATTATAGGTAGGTGGTAGATCAGTCACGTTCTCATGGGTCCCCCACTTCCGCACGAGATTCCTTCACAGTTGGAAGGAGTCCGTCCGTCGAAAAGTATCGTGTAGGAGTCTGACAGTTGTCTTCAACTGTTCATTGATTTGTTTGGTTGCGGGATACCAGTCTGCCCGTCAATTATCGGATGTGCTCCGTCGCCGACCCTCCTGTTCCTTCAGCGAGTGTAGCAGCCGAAGCTGCTGGAGGGCATTGGCTGCCTGTACTGCAGAATGAAGTAATCAAATAGGGGCAGACCTTCCATCTTAACATATTTTCTTCATTTGTAGTGATATTTTTATTTTAATCTTTGCTAATAATTTTACACACATCCATTTATAGTTTCTTGTGCCAAATGTTATAAAAACTCTCTTCTAGCCTAAGGGCACCGGGCACATGATGGTTTTACAAAAGGCTCCAGAATCTCATATATATTATTTTATTAGGGAGGAAAGAGGGAAAAGGACACTTAAACACAATTAGAAGATATCTAAATGACCATAGTTCTATTTGACATTAAAGGGATGTAAGCAGATTCATGTTGCTAATACAGAAGAAAGGATGATGAAGATTAGGGGAGGAAGAAAGCAATGAAGTCATGAGAATATTGTGGAAGGAAGAAGGGATGCTAGAAGTGGCAAACATAAGTAATGTTCTTGTGAAATCGTACAAGACAAAAGGGATGCTTATTATGAAAAGGGCCATGTTATAAGAAAGATGCTTATTATTAACAAATTTAGAAATACCAGAAAGAATAGAACATTAGACTATTCGCATCTTAAAAAAGTACCTCCATTGCTCGGATTGATACACCAATCAAAGATAATGGGTAGATAACAATTCTGAAACCAAGTTGTTCAAGTTCAACAGGATTCAATATAGGAGTTTTCCCCCCACCTTCAAGCATGTTGGCCTGAGAATTGAGGAAGATAATTTTATCAAGCCATTGCTGTGCTCCTAAAGAAGATTCAAGATTCTAGAAAGTAGAAACTAGTAGCAATTCATTTGCCTTTTAACAAAGACTATAAAAGTATCTTCAAGCTACATCAACGGTTCTCCGGTATAAAATTCAGCACTAATCCTACAAACCAAACAGTGGAGAATTGTATGGGCTTGTACTGAAAATCCTAGTATTTATATAGTATCATTATTTACAAAAACCAATTAACTTTCAAATGAAAGCATAGAAATAGTGATAATAAATCACATGAGGGTGTAAGGATAATGTTTCTTTATTAATTACCCTTTTGTGTCTCAATGTGTTGAAGACAGTCAAGAACAAATAAATGTTCATAACTTGTCTCGGCAGTAATGACATTTTCAGATCTACATTTGGAAAAATAAAAGAAAAAAGAGAAGTGAAGAATATTGGTAGATACGAAGTAACATTATAACATTAAAAGATATCATATTTCATAAAAGTCACCATTGATTTCAGCTGTTGATCATTGTTGTCAAGTCACATGAAGAAAATCTAAGTGAATGAGTTAGATTCAATTCACCACTACAATATCTCAGACTTCTATGAGGTAGTTATTCTACTACATTAATAGAAAGAATTTCCAAGATAATTCAGGATTCAATAGTTGGCTTTTAGTGACTACATAATTAAAAGTACATTTTGGTTAACTTCACTCCTAGTCATTAGATTTAGGATAAAATACTGTATGCAAGGCTGGTAATTAAGATATCAGAGGCATTTGAAAGACAGACAAAATAAGTTATAATACAGTAACCACTTCTATTATGCTCACAAGACTGATTTAACTATGCTTCTCAGGCCGATGAAGCGCTGGGATATTTTTTTCACAAGCAAAAAGAAACTGTATGGAATAAGATAAAGACAAGCTACAAGGAAAAAACCCCATCAAAATGTAACAAAAACAAACCAAGCGATGCCACAATGATCAAAATTAATTCCTATTTAGATATGGTCTTCATGCCATGACAGGGGTATTTTAACCTTCTGCAAACAAGTGGACAATTAGATGAAGATATAATCTACATGCTGGAAAGATACCTTAGTGTTCTCATAAATAAACCCACACGCACATGCAACATAGCTTATGCTACAATCATGCCATTTTTTTCTTGATGAATGACCATGAGTTTCTCACACTCAAATGGTATTGTAGACATTGCACAAAGTTTAATACCATTTTTGGAAGCAAAGGAGATATGTCACACAAAGCCTTCATCTCCTCCCTAGAAGTCAGTGCATCGATGAACAACACATCAGCTCCAACATCAGCAAAGGCTCTTGACCTCCTTAGTGATTCCTCTAAAGATACAGCTTGGCGAGAATCAGTCCGTGCTACTATAACTATATCAGATCCACTCTCTCTCCGTGCATCAATAGCTGCTTTTATGCACATAATTGCTTCCTCCCGGGATACTACCTTCCTTCCATGAGTATGGCCACAGGCTTTTGGTGATACCTTAAAAATAACAAATATCAAGAGACGGCGAGACAATGTTATGTCACTAACTACTTAACTATAGGAATCCTCATTTTCCTGGAATCCAAAAAAAGTAACTGATGACAGAAACAAAAACAAGATTTCAGAAATTATAACAACCTAATTGAAAATGGATGAGAACTATCAAAACTGAACAATAATTTGGTAATATAAATGTATCTGATATAATTAACTGAATGACACTACTTCACGATTCATAGACATATTTAGGTTTGAGTTACTTCAGCTATTAGTGCCATCAGAATTACTAACAAATTTTCATTTTTTTTATGGGAGATTCCTGAAAAAAAAAATATTGTCTCTAATCACTATAAAATTATACTCATCAAATATACCTGGTCTTCAATGATTATTCCTGCAAAGCCAGCTTGAATAAACCCTTTTACTGTTCTTTTAACATTCATAGCGTTCCCATAACCATTGTCGCCATCACCAATCACAGGAATTGATACGGCTTGAGTGATTTGCTGTCCTTGATCAACGATTTCCCCATAAGATATAAGACCGGCATCAGGCAACCCCAAACGAGCAGCTGAAACTGAAAAGCCTGGAAAATGCACCGCACAATGGAATACTGCAATGAATAACTGGAAAACCTGGAAAATGCACAGCATACAATCAAACGCTGCAGCTAATAGTAATGAGGTTAGAGTGCAAATTCAATTCTATAAAAAACTGTTGGGCAAACAATGTTTCCTTGTGGTTGGCCTTAACCACACTGTTTTGATGTATTGACAATATTGTTTAAGTTAGGTGCATTTTCTAGTTTGATATGAGCGTTGACTATGCAGGTAGCTGTGACGTTCAACTAAAGGTTACACATGGAGTTCGTGAAGCTTGATGACTTGATGAAACTGAGTTGTTGATGCGGCAATCAGAGAAATCATGTGCTTGAAGGTAGAGAGGCCTAGATCGAGCGGAGCTAGAAGCTCGATAGACTTGATGCAACCAAGTTGTTAGACTGAGTCATGGACTCCTAGACTTGAGAGTTTATCTTGGATCATGTTATCTCACTGGAGCTCAAGGGGAAAGAGCTTGGTGGACTTAAGAGCTAAAGGTTTAGATTGAGTTGTTGCTCAGATTCGGTTGTTGCACTAGGAGCTCAATAAGGATCTCGGTGGACTTGAGGAGTTGAAATCCTGAAAATAAAAGAGTTCTAAGAGATTATGGTAATAATTTTGGGCTTTTCTTTGGATAGTTGTAACATTATGGCAATAATGTTATGTTTGACTAAGTAATGAGTATCGTACATAGGGAATGACTGACAAGTCTTCAACTGTGGGATGGACTCTCAATTCGTAGTTTGTCAACTGACTCGAGTCCCGACCTTTTTTAGGCTCATGTTGTTTGTTGACTGGAAAGCAGGCTCGTTAAGCTTGTAAAATCTCATTGGTTGAGTCAAAGCAGTAATCCTTGGATTGTAAAGGTGTATACCACTTGAGCTACATAAAAGGATTCTCTGCCACTTGAGCTAGCAGAATGCGAATTCTAACACTTCTAAGAGCTTCATCCAACATAACATGTTTTATAATGATACATGTTCAGAAATCTAGAACGGCAACAGTGATTATAATACACCAAAGCAGAGAATTGAACAGTAAGCAATATCCAGCAATCTTTCATTGCCGTACAAATGTACAATAAGATTCGAACTGGAAAGCGACCGACGAAGAGAGGCGTGAGACACATACCACTCATGAAACAAAATTGGAAACCCGCTCTCTCCACGAGCCTAGCGCTGAGGGCATCGAAGCAAGCTGGGCCCTGGTGGATTCCGGGAGTCTCAAGGATCTTCCGGAGAGCCTTAACTGCGGAGTCTCCGGCGGAGGAGAGTGCAACCGCGGCGGTGCGCACCGTGGGCTTCCGAACGGAAGGCCCACGGCGCGGAGGCAAAACGGACGGTAACGGATGCTGTGGACTTAGAGACCTCGAGCGCAGCCATGGAGAAGGGAACCAGATGAAGGAGCGGCGAGAGTGAATCGAGGAACAAAGCAGAGTAGCTGGAGGAGGCTGGGAAGGGAGAAGGGAAGAGAGACCCATGGGCGAGCTCATGTGCTCGGTCCCTCCCATCCAATTTGGTGAAACATTCGTGTCGCCACAGGATGCGTTACGAAGGCGTCGCGACCCATGTAACGACCACAAAACCCGGGGAAACTGAAATAATTACATTCGAATTCTCATTTCGTTATCTCTAGATCGGGCCGAGCCACTCGTGACCCGGCCCAGTTTAGATTGGACCTAGTAACGATCTGATTAAATAAAAAACATAGACTGTGTTATATGGGGCCTAGCCTGACTGTGGAATAGAGAGGGCAGGGTTGGCTTGAGCGATCCAGGCCCGCCTGGGCCGAGACAACTGACAAGGTAGGCGATACATGGTCCTTGATTATTTTTCAAGTATAAGATTTTCATTCATAGATAGATAATTAATTTCATGAAGGTTTTCTCAAAATAAATGTGACCATTCCATCCTCCTATCTAAGGACAATTTCCTTGTTCACCTTATGCAGTTGTATTAGAAGTATGATTTTTATCATCAACTAGGTTTCAGGTTTAGGTAATCTGTAACTGCTTTACAACTTTTTTTTGTAAGACTTCTTTCTGTTTTTCCAATCTGTTTCAGCTTTACAACCTTTAGAGAGGAAAAAAACAGATTAACGAAATTGAATAATATCGAATCTTAGATGATCGGGTCGGTCTCATAGGAATTTCTTACTGGCCGCTAGGGTAAATCAGAAAGTACTCATGGTGGATGGTCCAAAAGTCCTACATCCCAGAATTTCCGTCCCATTTAGAGATAAATTTCTTACAAAATATATCGTAGTTGGAGATTGAATCGTGAATATCTGGGATGATAAATAATGACCCTTTCACTGCATCATAATCTCGGGAGCTACTTTACAACCTTTAGAGGGTCGTATTACATGAATGAAATATATAAGGGAGAGAAAGGAAAGGATTACAAAAATGTACATAAATAATGAATCTCTGTGTAATTTTGTACTACTTTCTCTTCTTTCCCTCATAAATTCCCTCAGCGGAGTGGCCCAGATAATGGATATACTTGTTTGGGGTTATTTGCACGTCTTCTTTGTTTGGGGTTCTTTGGCCGCAGAAAGCATCCATGTAATGTGGTGATCTTTAATAATTTCTAGCATGTTTTCTTATTCATCTACAGAAAACATCTCAGTTGAAGATCCATGCAGCTCGTCTGAATGAAGCTTTCTCTGTTTGTGAGACGTGGCCCTATCATAAGCCCTTCGGCCTTCGCTACCTGCCGCTAGATTGGGCCCATGGTCTGCGATGAGCATTTAGTGAGATGCAACTGATCCACAGACGGGTGGTTAATTGGATCAATATATGACGATCCGGTTACCTGTTGTCAATACGCATACACTATACAATAAAGGTCGGAAAGTAGCTGTTGCTATGGAAGGATGTGCATATTCAAAAAGTTATTCTTCCATGTTTCAACTACGCATCATTGTGTATCGTTAGAGATGGTCTCCATTTTGAGATCACTCATCAAGTTAGCAACGCAGTTCATTGACGACGGTGGTCCTGTGTATACTGAAGTTGGAATGTTTCTTCCAGATATTTCATAAATGTAAGCTAAATTGCCTCCTGCACGCAAATGAGATAGTGTACCACCGTTGTGAGTTTGCGTTATTTATGGCATCAGTCTGCCTAGGTGCATTTGGCACTTCTGTAGTTCTGTACACTGATACTCTATAATTTCAGTTCGAAAAATAATTCCTAGTGCTTGAGCGCAATTCTAGCATTGAGCTACCAACAACTCTTCTATTCAGTGAATTCATTATAAAATTAGTCGAATTCAGGTCATTTAATTATTATTTAAATATAAATATTTTGATGGTAATTTTCTTCTTATTAATTAAGGACCACCGGCAACTCACTAACTTGTGGGGGTGCCGCCGCCGGCGGCGGCGGCAAACGGTATCTGATCCTGTCGACAAGCGAAGATCGATTCTCCTCCGAATGACTCGGTCTAACCAAGCTGACTCGGTCTACTGTAGCCTGGGAGGTCGGACCTAAACAGAGCTCTTAATGCAGTGGAGTGGTTGTAAATGAACAGCGATCCCCTTTTTTGGAGCCCAAGGGGGGTTTATATAGGGGAAGGAGAAAGGTCTCACTCGTGCGGGATGTCACATCTCACTAAAGATTAGTTAGGGATTAAGCTAAGTAAGTGGCGATGTGAGACTGACACAGCAGTATGTCACCCTGTGATTCTACTCCTAATTAATTGTTGGGCGGCCACGTCAGATGCCGACGACGTCTCTTAACGGGACATTTTGACGGGGTCCTTCAAGGGAGGAGACTTAAGAACTCGACCTCGATCGTTCGGCCTCGAGAGCGTGATCTCGAGAACTCGGCCTCGATCACTCGACCTCGGGAGGTCGGCCTCGAGAGCTCGGCTTCTATCGTTTGATCTCGGGAGGTCAGCCTCGAGAGCTCGGCTTCTATCGTTTGACCTCGGGAGGTCAGCCTCGAGAGCTCGGCTTCTATAGCTCGACCCCGGGAGGTCGGCCTCGAGGGCTCGGCTTCTATCGCTCGACCTCGAGAGCTCGACTTCTATCGCTCGACCTCGGGAGGTCGGCCTCGAGAGCTCGGCTTCTATCGCTCGACCTCGGGAGGTCGGCCTCGAGAGCTCGGCTTCTATCGCTCGACCTCGGGAGGTCGGCCTTGAGAGCTCAGCCTTTATCGTTTGACCTCGGGAGGTCGGCCTCGAGAGCTCGGCTTCTATCGCTCGACCTCGGGAGGTCGGCCTCGAGGGCATGGCCCAGGGTGAACTTGATTCTGACTTGAGCTTCTGCCCGCCCCGGCCTTTGTTATCCTTGAGCCGGGTTGAACCGGGTTTTCTCCGACCGGGCGCTCATCCCGATAAAAAACCGCTCGCCCAGATCACAAGCCTCCCCTTCAAGTTTAGTCGAAGGAGGCGTCAAGTCTGACTGACTAGGCTACTGGCCCGGTCGGCCTGACTTCCTTTCCGCTTTCCCGCGCGTTCTTTCTACTCCGAGTTAGTCTCCCGCGCGCCCGACCTCCCACTCAGTTATTCATCAATGCCTGACCACGCGTCAGCTATTGAGTGGATGCCTCCGGTATCGAGGCGTCGTGGGCGCGACTTCGTTTGGCGTTCGCGAGAAGCTTCGGGGTGTGGGGAATCGTGCTGATCGGACGGTGGAGACCGGAGCCCGCAATTTCTTTCCTCTCCATCCGACGGTCCTGGTTGCCTAGCCGGTAGTATAAATAGGCTGATCCCTTCATTTCACTCCTCTTCACTTTCCCTTTCGCTCCTTCTTTCATTTCTGTCCGACCTCCTCCGCCTGACCTCCTTGAGTTCCGACGAACAGTGTTTCCGACGATCAGCATCTTATCCTGAGCCCTAACGCTAGGTATTCTTCTCCCCGCCCAAATCTTTTTCTGCTAATTCCCGAGTCCGACCTCATGGCCGGCTCATCTTCTATGCCCGGCTCATCTTCTGCGCCCGAGCCGTGGTATACTACTGTTCGCTCGACTTTAAGCCTGGGTTCCTTGGAAACCCTCCGCATAGAATATCACATCCCAGAAGATCACCTTTTCATTCTCCCTTCTCGGGACGACCGACCTAACCGAGCCCCGGTGAACTACTTTACTATTTTTAAGGATCATCTTCTAGCCGGCCTGCGATTCCCTTTGCATTCCTTTATTGTAGAGGTCTGTCAGTATTTTCAGGTGTCCCTCTCCCAACTAGCCCCGAACTCGATTCGGATTTTATGTGGCACCGTAGTCATCTTTGAGTCTTTCCGAGTTCCCCTGTCTCCTAGGATTTTCCATCTCTTCTTTTACCTTACGATGCAAGAGCCCGGGTGTTTCTTTTTCCAGGCCAGGATCAACACCGCCTTTCTAGACAAGGTTCCATCTTCGAACAAGGGGTGGAAATCCCATTTTTTTTACATAAGCACCTTCCCGCCTGCGTCCTGGCCTCTTGATTGGCTAGAGGCATTGCCTGACCACCCCGCTGCTCCTCGAAGGTATCGCGCTGACCCCGGCTTTCGGTCAGCCTTCTCTAAAATCGGAGGACGCCGTTTTCACATCGGCAAATTATTGAGCGAGGCCGTGCTCTACATTTGCCGACTGAGTCAAATCCCCGCCAGACTGCCCGGCACTTATGGTAAACTCCCCTTCTTATTTACGACTCTTTTAATGCTAACTAAAACTTTTTCTGACTTGCAGCTCAGGCCCTGATGGACGCCCTCATGGATGAAGAGCTAGCCCTGGCGGAAGAGGCATTGAACACTCGGGCAGCTGAACTGCTGGCCCGCCGAAATGCACTCCCGGTGAGGGCGACACCAGTTCCCGAGCAACCGGGTCTAGCAGAGAGCGATCCAGAATTGGAAGTGCTAGGCCAAAGCGTTGCGGCAGACCCTCCTGAGGTCCGCGCGGAGGTCGGAAGGCAGACTGCTACTACGGGTCCGTCTTCTTCTCGTGCGCACAAGAAGAAGAAACGGCCTAGAGAAGCTGCTTCCTCTAGAACTCCCGCGATTCAGGTTCAACCTGAGCGGGCGCCAGAGCCTGTTTCCTCCAGCACTCCCGCGATTCAGGGTCAACCTGAGAGGGCGCCAGAATCAACCGCTCCCTTACCTAGTCGAGTCAGGATTCGGCTGTCGACCTCCCGCTCGGCTTCACCTTGCCCGGGGATCTCGGCTCCATCCACTAGCGCTGGTTTGCCTGAGGTCTCCTTGCCCAGGTCGAGCACGCCCCGACCGGCGCCGATGACACAGCTAGCGAAGAGGCGGCCGCCTCTCTTCTGGCCATGCACGACCTTCCCCGAGCTCTGGTGGAGGTGCAACTTCCATCCGAGACTTCCCTACTTCGGATGGTCGAACCCCAGCCACTTAACCTCCACGGTCATCTGGCTGCTGCTTGGGATCATGGCCTGGCCTTAACTGAAGGGCGAAGCCCTTTTAGTCTGGCCGATAACTTTGCCATGGACTTGATCAAGGTGTTCCTTTTCCTAACCTTCACCCCTTTCGTTCTTTTCTCATGTTGCTCGTTTTTGTATAGCTATGGGTTGGGGGCCAGGCGGTCACCAAGGCCCTGGTCACGAATGTGAGGGAGCGCCGGGCGGCTGAGTCCAAAATAGAGAGCTTAGAGCATCAACTGACTCAATGTGCTCTCCCGGCCAGCGACGAGGGTCGGGCCAGACTCCTAAATGAAGTGATTTCCCTACGAACGCAATTAGCGGAGAACAACGTCAATCTAGAACGGACGCATGAGGTGTTGGCAGCCTCGGGCCGCGAACTCGATCAGCTCGGCACTCGGCTGGAGGCCGCCGAGGCCGCGAAGAAGACTGCCCTGGCTAGCGAAGCCCATGTTCGTTCTGACCTGGACCGGAGAATCCTCGAGGTCCGCGACTTACAGCAAAAGCTGCGGGAAGTATTCACCACTCACCAGCGGGCCCTCCGAGACAAAGATACTGAACTCGCAACCTTGAAGGGTAAAGCGACCGAACTCCAAGCTCAGCAAGAAGCCTTTCAGGCTTTAGAAGCACAACTGGTAAGTAAGGAGGCAGGTCTGGCAGATAAGGATGCCCGACTCAAGGAACGAGACGCTGAGGTAGCCCGTTTGCAGAAAGAGCTAGCCGACTTCAAGGCCAGGGAACCGGCCCGGATCGAGCAGGCTAGATTGGCTTACATTCAATCTCAGCCCTTCCGGAAGGAGGTGACCTAGAAGATCGTGGGTATGATGAGACACGGGGCAGAGGGCGCAATACAACAACTCCTGGAGGCCGGCCATCTTCCTCCTGACCTGCTTCCCAACGTGGTGAAGCTATCCTTGATCAAGGCCTCGCTCCCTCCTGATGCCTTCCCAAAATTTACGTAACTTCGTGGGCCAGACCTCCCTTCACCCGAGCTACTGCTTAGTCTGCCTCCTTTCCCTTTTTGAGTTCTGAAAATCTGTGTAATGACATTTGACTTCCTGCCTTGGCTCCCAAGGCTTAATTTTGTGATGGCCCCATGCCCGAAATCATTTCGGTAGATTTTTCTCTTTCTTTATTTCGTTTAACTATTGGCGACACATGGGTTTTTCGCGAAGTGCTGCTTATTTGATGCGTTCGCTCTGTTTGTTGAAGGTCGGTATTATGAGTTATTCTTATGCATTTTACAAAGTACGGGTCGTCCGGGTTACTCAGGTTATTATCGTAAGGCAGACTTCTTCAGGTCGGGTAGGGAGCATTCGCTAAGTGTCGAAGGCTAGAGACATCTACTCGGTCGGATATTCTACTGAGCTGACGCTCAAGCCCAGGAGTACCATGAGGTCAGGTCGGAGCCCTAACCCGGGGATATTATTAGGTCGGCCCCTCGTCTATGATGCGCGAGATCCTCGCTAAGTGTTATTTGTGCAACTCGTTCGGCTCATTCTTTGCAGGCCGGCACTCATGCCTTGCGACGAAGTTTCGTTTATTGTCGATTATTTGGGATGTTCATCCTGGTCTCCTCAGTTTGACCTTCTTGGCCAACTCGAAAATTTGGCTAAGTGTCGGGCGCTCGGGCGACTCGTNTATTATGAGTTATTCTTATGCATTTTACAAAGTACGGGTCGTCCGGGTTACTCAGGTTATTATCGTAAGGCAGACTTCTTCAGGTCGGGTAGGGAGCATTCGCTAAGTGTCGAAGGCTAGAGACATCTACTCGGTCGGATATTCTACTGAGCTGACGCTCAAGCCCAGGAGTACCATGAGGTCAGGTCGGAGCCCTAACCTGGGGATATCATTAGGTCGGCCCCTCGTCTATGATGCGCGAGATCCTCGCTAAGTGTTATTTGTGCAACTCGTTCGGCTCATTCTTTGCAGGCCGGCACTCATGCCTTGCGACGAAGTTTCGTTTATTGTCGATTATTTGGGATGTTCATCCTGGTCTCCTCAGTTTGACCTTCTTGGCCAACTCGAAAATTTGGCTAAGTGCCGGGCGCTCGGGCGACTCGTGTTATTAGTCTTCCAACCCGGTCTTTTTCCAAACTCGAGATTGTGGCTTGGTCGAGTCAATATCCTAACTCGGCCATGAAGGTCAGTTAGGTGCATGATCCGACTTGGTGATTTCGGGCGGTCGGGTGGAAACCCTGACTCGGCGATTTTGATTGGTCGGGTCGGTACCCTGACTCAGCGCTCTTGCCCGGTCGGGTCGATACCCTGACTCAGCGATTTTGCTCGGTCGGGTTGGTACCTCGACTCAGCGCTTTTGCTCGGTCGGGTCGATACTCTGACTCAGAGTTTTGCTCGGTTGGGTCGATACCTGACTCACGCTTTTGCTCGGTCGGGTCGATACCCTGACTCAGAGCTTTTGCTCGGTCGGGTCGATACCCTGACTCAGAGCTTTTGCTCGGTCGGGTCGATACTCTGACTCAGCGCTTTTGCTCGGTTGGGTCGATACCCTGACTCAGAGCTTTTGCTCGGTCGGGTCGATACCCTGACTCAGTGATGAATTTAGTTCCCTTCGGGTTAACCTTATCAACAAGGCCAAGCTATTCAGTGTGTCTTGGTTCGTCCAGATCCACCTCATCTAAGCAGATCTGTTGTTTATTAGGACGTGGAGAGCCACACCTCGACAGCAGATATCGTGGCAAGATGTCACTTCATACTTCCCCTGAGTAAGAGTCTGGACACCGTCCGACTTACCTCGGGTCGAGCGTGGACCGCCACGCCCGACCGGGCCCGACCAAACGTGGGGTGCCACGCCTGATCGGCGCCGGGTCCGGTGGGTGCGTGAGAGTGATCTCACTTATAACTTGCCTTAGCAAGAGTCTGGACACCGTCCGACTTACCTCAGGTCGAACGTGGACCGCCATGCCCGACCGGGCCCGACCGAACGTGGAACGCCACGCCCGATCGGCGCAGGGTCCGGTGGGTGCGTGAGAGCAAGCTCACTTATAACTTGCCTTAGCAAGAGTCTGGACACCGTCCGACTTACCTCAGGTCGAACGTGGACCGCCACGCTCGACCGGGCCCGACCGAACGTGGAACGCCACGCCCGATCGGGGCGGGGTCCGGTGGGTGCGTGAGAGCAAGCTCACTTATAACTTGCCTTATCAAGAGTCTGGACACCGTCCGACTTATCTCAGGTCGAACGTGGACCGCCACGCCCGACCGGGCCCGACCGAACGTGGAACGCCACGCCCGATCGGCGCCGGGTCCGGTGGGTGCGTGAGAGCAAGCTCACTTATAACTTGCCTTAGCAAGAGTCTGGACACCGTCCGACTTACCCTAGTCGAGCGTGGACCGCCACGCCCGATCGGGCCTGACCGCACATGGAATGCCACGCCCGATCAGCGCCGGGTCCGGTGGGTGCGTGAGGGCAAGCTCACTTATAACTTTCAGGGATGATCTTTTCTGGAGAGTTAGAGTTTTTGTTATCTTTTCTTCCGAGTACAGTTACAAGAATCATTCCTCTCCTCTCTCCTCACGGTACAATTTCAGATGCACTGCGCTCCAGGGTCGCCCTAGGCGCTTCCCTTGAGCATCTTGCAGATAGTATGCTCCCGATCCCAGTGCCTCGACCACTAGAAATGGGCCACTCCATGGGGGCTCTAGTTTGCCTACTTCTCCAACGGGCTTGACTCTTTTCCATACCTTGTCTCCGACCTGGAAGTGTCGGGGTATAACTTTCTGGTTATATCGGTTCCGCATCCTCTGCTGGTAAGCGGCCATGCGGACGGTAGCTTTAGCTCGGACCTCCTCAATCAGATCTAGCTCAGCTCGTCTCTTCTCTGCATTGTCTTCCCCATATAAATGTCTCCTGTCAGATTCACAGCCGACCTCCATGGGGACTACTGCTTCACTGCCATAGACCAGCTGGAAGGGAGTGCATCCCGACCCCTCTTTGGGCGTGGTGCGAAGGGCCCACAGGACCCCTGGCAACTCATCCACCCAGGATCCGCCGACCTGATCCAACTTAACTTTGAGCCCTTTCAGAATCTCTCTATTGGCTACTTCGACCTGACCATTACTCTGGGGGTATGCCACGGAAGTGAAGGCCTGTTTGATCCCAAATTCCTTGCACCAATTTCTGATTATCCGACCTTGGAACTGTCGACCATTGTCTGATACCAACTTATGAGGTATGCCATACCGGCACAAAATGTTTTGCCAAAGGAATTTCTTCACTGCTTGCTCCAGTGATCCGAGCCAGGGATTCTGCCTCGACCCACTTGGAGAAGTAATCTACTGCCACCAATAGGAATTGCTTTTGACCGGCCGCTCTGGGGAAGGGTCCCACTATATCCATGCCCCACTGATCAAAGGGACATGATGCAATGGATGCTCGCAACATCTCCACCGGTCGGTGAGACAGATTCTGGTACTTCTGACAAGAAAGACAGGAAGAAGCCATCCTCTCTGCATCCTTTTGAAGGGTCGGCCAAAAGTAACCGGCCAGCAGGACCTTTCGAGCCATGGACCGACCTCCTGAATGATTTCCGCAGCACCCCAAATGCACCTCTCTAAGTATATAATCCGCATCTTCTTTTCCAAGGCATCTGGCTAGAGGTCGGGAAAAGGCCCGCTTGTACAATGCGTCCCCGATCAGGGTGAAACGGGCTGCCCTGATCTTCAATATTCGAGCTTGCTCGGGGCTGCTTGGAAGAGTTCCATCCTTTAGGTATGCGATGAATGGAGCTCTCCAATCCCCTTCTATCTCCATTTCCGCTGCCCTCTCGACCTGAGCCACTAGCATGACTTGGGGTGAAGGTTTGGGGAAGACCCACGGATGGACAGAACTGGCCAGCCGGGCTAACTCGTCCGCCTTGGCATTGTCCCCTCGGGGGATCTGCGTAATCTGAACTTCTTGAAATTCTGCTTGCAATTGTTGATAGGCTTCCACGTAAGCTCGTAACTTCTCATCATTCACTTCGAATCGCCCGGCCACCTGTTGAGTCACTAATTGGGAATCAGAATGCAGGATGACCCGAGTGGCCCCGACCTGTCTGGCTGCTTGGAGGCCTGCTAAGAGGGCTTCGTATTCGGCTTGGTTATTAGTAGCCTGATACTCCAGGCGCATGGCCAGATGGATGGGGTCTCCCTTAGGAGACACCAATAAGATCCCAACGCCACTCCCCGCCCGGGTAGCTGACCCGTCTACATATATTTTCCAGACCTCCTCCTCTTCCTTGGTGTGAAGCTCACTCAGGAAGTCTGCCAAGGCTGAGCTTTGATCGCGTCCGAGGTTGGTACTGGATGTCGTACTCGCTTAGCTCGGTTGTCCATTTGACCATCCGACCTGATATCTCGGGGTTAATTAACACTTTCCCGAGTGTGCTGTTGGTCATCACTAAGATGGGATGAGCTAAGAAGTACGGTCGTAGTCGCCTAGCCATCAACACAAGAACATAGGCTAATTTCTCGAGTGTGGTATATCTGCACTCGGTTTCCTTAAGTAAATGCCCAAAGAAGTAGACCGGTTGCTGCTCGGCCTCCTTCTGGGTTACAAGCACTGCACTCACCGCTCCCTCAGTAGCAGATAAGTAAATGTACAATGGTTCTCCTTCTTCGGGCTTGGCCAGTACTGGCAGACTGACCAAGTATGCCTTCAATTCTTCGAAAGCTCGGTCACATTCGGCATCCCACTGGAACTTGGAGGCCTTGCGTAGGATCTTGAAGAACGGCAGGCTTCTATCGGCCGACCTGGAGATGAACCGGGATAAGGCCGTGATCCTTCCGGTCAAGCGCTGAACTTCCCTCAGATTTTTGGGCGGTGGCATGTCTAACAGCGCTTTCACTTTACTTGGGTTGGCTTCTATCCCCCGCTCGGTCAGGATATAACCCAAGAATTTCCCACTTTTAGCTCCAAACAGACATTTTGCAGGGTTAAGTTTGAGGCCATACCTTCGGAGAGTGCGGCAGGTCTCCCGCACATCGGCTATGAGGTCGGCAGCTTGGGAGGACTTGATGAGAATGTCATCTACGTATACCTCCACGTTTCTCCCGAGCTGCTCCTTAAAAACTTTATTCATCAGCCTTTGATAGGTTGCCCCAGCATTTTTGAGTCCGAAGGGCATAACTGTATAGCAATAGGTGCCTTCGGCAGTGACAAAACTGACCTTCTCTTGATCTTCTAATGCTAAGGGTACTTGATGATATCCCTGGTATGCGTCCAGCATGCAGATGAGCTCATTCCCGGCGGTAGAGTCTACCATCTGATCTATCCGGGGGAGCGGGTAACAGTCCTTAGGGCAAGCTTTATTGAGGTCTCTGAAGTCAATACAGACCCTCCACTTATCGCCCGGCTTGGAGACCAGCACCACATTGGCCAACCAGGCCGGGAATTGGACTTCCCGGACGTGCCCAGCTTCCAGCAGTCTTTCCACCTCGGCCTGAATGATCTTGTTCTGGTCGGGGCTGAAATCTCTTTTCTTCTGCTTGACAGGTCGGGCGTCGGGGTACACGTGCAGCTTGTGTTCCATTACTTCTGGTCTGACCCCTTTCAGATCTTGCTGGGACCATGCGAACACGTCGCGATTCTGAGCCAAACATTCTATTAGCTGTTGTTTGAGGTCGGGCGTCAATCCGGGAGCTATCTTCACTTTAGTTTCTTCTCGGTCGGGCAAGAGCTGGACCTCTTCCTTTTCCTCCATCAGATCAGCCCAAGGAGAGGGCTGAGAGGATTGCACCATGTTGCAATTGGCCGGCGTTGCTCGGAAGGACTTACTGACCTCCACTCGGACGTCATCCACATAGCACCGTCGTGCCACTTTTTGGTCTCCTTTAGCTTCTCCAACTTGGTCACCCACTGGAAACTTGACTTTTAAATAAAAAGTGGACACCGCGGCCCGGAACTCGTTCAACACAGGTCGGCCCAATATGGCATTGTAGGCTGAGGGGGCATCCACTACCAGGAAGGTGGACCACCTAGTTCTTCTCAAGGGTTCCTCGCCGAGTGATACGGCCAGCTTGATCTGACCCAAAGGCTGTACTTCATTCCCCGTGAACCCGAATAGAGGCGTGGCCACGGGTCGGAGCTCAGTAGCTTCAATCTGCAATTGCTCGAAAGCTTTTAAGTATAGAATGTTGACCGAACTTCCTGTATCCACAATAGTTCTATGGATTTGGTAATTGGCTATGATCGCGGTGATGACCAGAGCGTCATCATGGGGGACTTCTATCCCTTGCAGGTCTGACGGGCCGAAGCTGATCGGCGATCCCTGAGCTGTGCAGAACTGCAACCCACTTGATAAATGTCCAGGCGTCGGGCCTGTGACTTCCGGGCTCTGTTGGAATCCCCGTAGGTAGGCCCGCCCGAGATGACGTTGATGGACCCGTGCACCGAGTTTTGCTGATTGGCTTGTTCCTCGCTGGCGTTTTCCGGCTCGGGCGAGCCTGGGGTCGGGAATAGCCGTCTGGCTATAGGGGCGGATGGTCGGTCCCGAAGCTCGGGCTGGTTAGGTGGTGCTCTTCCTCGGCCTTGGCCACCTCCGTGATGAGCCCCTCTCGGGCTACCTCGACCGGTGCGACCCCGACCTCTGCCGGCTTGCCAGCAGTCCTGAAGATCGTGTGTATGGCTGTTATGGAAGGAACAATATGGCTGCCACCTAGTCGGGAGACAGCCCTGGGCTACTTGCTGAACTATTCCCCTCTCGACCCCTAGTCGGTGTCCCATAGCTCGGGGGCTCCTGAGGGGTCCTCCTGGAGGCACACCCCTTTGATGTTGCTGAGGGTTATCGGGCGTAGGCTTGATCTCTGGCCTGATCTGGCGGCTTGCGCTTCTTCGACGTCCACATATTTGCTAGCTTTCCCCAGAAGGCTCTCAAAGTCCTTCGGGGGTTTGCGGATCAAAGACCTGAAGAACTCTCCCTCTTGCAAGCCTTGCGCGAAGGCACTGACTAACACCTCGGATGTGGCCGTGGGTACGTCCAGTGCGACTTGATTAAACCTCCGGATATAGGCTTTTAAGGACTCCTTGGGGCCCTGCTTCATGGTAAATAGATTTAGACTCGTCTTGTGATGTCTTCTACTACTAGCAAAATGTTGCAGAAACAGTTTCTTGAAGTCAGAGAAATCCCTGATCGATCCCTCTAGGAGCCTGTCGAACCATCGCTGAGCCGGCCCGGCTAGAGTAGTCAAGAAGGCTCGGCACCTAATGCCATCTGGGTACTGATGTAGCATCGAGGCATTTTCAAACTTCTTTAGGTGTTCTTCTGGGTTAGTAGCTCCTCCGTATTCAGCAACGGATGGAGGTCTGAAGTGCTTGGGCAGTGGCTCATTCAAAACTTGGTTGGAGAAGGGGCATCCTGTGTGCTCAGTCGGGAACGGCACAAGGGGGGCCTTCCCTTTGCTAGCTCGGGTATGGCTAGATGTAGCTTCGAGTGGATCAGATTGTCCTGCTCCCTCGGCCGGGCCGAACAGCGCCCGGTGAAAGTGAGGGTTGCCCTCCTGTTGAACCCCTCCCTCAGCGCCTACATGAGCGGTGTGCTCGGCCGGGCCCGGTGGGGTAGGTCGGGCTGCTGCCAGCTGAGCCTCCGCTAATTTCCGAGCTCTAGCTTCTATCAGTAGATCCAAATCTTCCTGTGAAAGAGTGATGGTCACCCGGTTGGATTCACTCATCTTCAGCTTTCGATCATGCTAGATTCCCACAGACGGCACCAAATTTGATCCTATCGACAAGCGAAGATCGGTTCTCCTCCGAATGACTCGGTCTAACCAAGCTGACTCGGTCTACTGTAGCCTGGGAGGTCGGACCTAAACAGAGCTCTTAATGCAGTGGAGTGGTTGTAAATGAACAGCGATCCCCTTTTTTGGAGCCCAAGGGGGGTTTATATAGGGGAAGGAGAAATGTCTCACTCGTGCGGGATGTCACATCTCACTAAAGATTAGTTAGGGATTAAGCTAAGTAAGTGGCGATGTGAGACTGACACAGCAGTATGTCACCCTGTGATTCTACTCCTAATTAATTGTTGGGCGGCCACGTCAGATGCCGACGACGTCTCTTAACGGGACGTTTTGACGGGGTCCTTCAAGGGAGGAGACTTAAGAACTCGACCTCGATCGTTCGGCCTCGAGAGCGTGATCTCGAGAGCTCGGCCTCGATCACTCGACCTCGGGAGGTCAGCCTCGAGAGCTCGGCTTCTATCGTTTGACCTCGGGAGGTCAGCCTCGAGAGCTCGGCTTCTATAGCTCGACCCCGGGAGGTCGGCCTCGAGGGCTCGGCTTCTATCGCTCGACCTCGAGAGGTCGGCCTCGAGAGCTCGGCTTCTATCGCTCGACCTCGGGAGGTCGGCCTCGAGGGCATGGCCCAGGGTGAACTTGATTCTGACTTGAGCTTCTGCCCACCCCGGTCTTTGTTATCCTTGAGCCGGGTTGAACCGGGTTTTCTCCGACCGGGCGCTCATCCCGATAAAAAACCGCTCGCCCGGATCAGTATCCCTCCCGTGATTATTGGGCGATAACAACCTGCCACGTGGGTGGGTGACCAGTAGTGGTCCCGCGCGCTTTCAATCTTAACTTTCAATTACTACGTCTAAAACATCTCAGTTAGGGGTGAGCAAAAATTCGGTTAAACCGAATTAACCGAACCGAATTAACCGAACCGAATTAACCGAATTTTGAAATTCGGTTCGGTTAATTCGGTTTTCGGTTTTATTTTTATAATTCGGTTCAGTTTTTCAGTTAAATCGGTTCGGTTTCGGTTTTGAATTTTGTAATTCGGTTAAATCGAATAAACCGAATAAAATTTCGGTTGAGAATAAAAAGGTTCGGTTCGGTTAACATAATTAAAAAATAATTAATTATATTTCTATGTACTATTTTAATTAACGTACATAGAATTACGTTAACCTTTTTAATTTAATTATTTTTTATTTAAAAATATAATTAATTAAATAAAATCGGATTATTTTAATTAAAAATTAATTTAAATTTAAAAATTCGGATAATTCGGTTAATTCGGTTGAAAACCGAATTAACCGAAATTTTTTCGGTTCGGTTTTCTCGGTTTTTATCAAAAATTCGGTCGGTTCGGTTATTTTGAAAAAAATCGGTTTATTCGATTTTCGGTTTATTCGGTTCGATTCGGTTCGATTTTAATCGAATACTCACCCCTAATCTCAGTCACCTTGAAAAATTAAATATACAAATTATTTCAATGATTTAAATGCATGTCTCTAACTATTCGTGAAAAAGTAAATCATTTTCTTCTATTTTTTTTACTGTTTATTTATAATTTATTCAAATTTATTTTTATTTAATTTAACTATGAGAATCAGAACTAAGATTTAATCATCTTCTTAAGTCATTCATATTCATGGACAAATAATATATATTACCGTATCAAAAAATATGAAATCCACGTGTCATATTATATTAATTATTTTATTTTTTCATATTCTTTTTAACATTAATACTTATTATTTGTAAAATTTACATATCACATATACGTTATATTAATATGTTTATTTTACCACATTTATTATATTCACAGTCCATTATTTATTTTTATTTTATTTTAAATAAATATAATTTTAATTATAGTTATATAATTTTAATTATTATTATTTAAAATAATAATAATAATTTAAAATATATTTATTAGATAAATTATAAACTAATTTAAATATTATTTATATTTAAAAAAAAACATGGCAGGGCTTGCATTTTGCACGCCCTCCCAAATGCCTTTTTTTATATAAAAAATTTATAAGCAGACTCAGTAAAAATAATTTAATGAAAATCTCATGATGTGACATTTTATATTGTATATGAACATTTAATTATTGTTCGAATATTATCGACAATCTTAATGGGCGTTTGATTTACATTTTTCAGTCTGTTTTCCATTTTCATTTTCCGTAGAAAATACAGTTTTCTGGAAAACATGTTTGGTTTGCATTTTCTAGCTTTGTTTTCCAGAAAAAATCATAACGTTTTCTGGAAAACTGGAGAATGGAAAAAAGTCATTTTCTAGAAAACTAGAAAATGCGATTTTCTGGAAAATAAAAAGGGAAAAGGAAACAAACCAAACACCTTCTTAGTCTCCCGAATCAAATTATATTCTGGGAGGGATACGATGAATTCGTTGAAAATTACTACATGCAAAGTGTTATATCATTTACTGAGATTTTTATTAAATTTTTCCATTTAGTATATTAATTTTCAAAAATTTATGTTATCACCCTTCAGTCATTTGAACGTGTTAATGATGTGACATTAATTTTAAGAGTTATAATATTTATTTATATTAGTTATAATATTAATTGATTGTTATAACACCTATGAATAACACCAATAGGTGCTATTACAACTTTACTATTTCATGTAGTTATAATTATCAAAAATTCAAGCTTAGATTTATTAATGAATTTGGTCAAAATTTACGTATTGATCTAGAAATTTTAATTATACCCATTCTAATTCGTGTGATTTTTGAAACACGAGTTTAAATATGTAATTTTTTATTATTTTTGAACTCCCCTAACTAGTAACACCAACAAAAAAATTCTTCAGTAAGAACGTCTGAGTCTAGACTGTTATCAGAACAGATCCAACACGGGCCTAATCTCCGTAAGCTAATCTAAGATCAGGCTCAAGCGTTTTAATTGAAAGTTAATATAATACTAAAACGTCTCCAAAAATTCAAAACAAGTAATAGAAGATATTTTTGAATTTTTTTTATGACCTTAAAAATTTATATGATCTGAAATGAATCCATTTAAATTTTTTAGATTGATTAATAAATTTTTAATAGAAATTTTGATAGACTTGTAAATTTATATCATTTAATAAAAATAATTAACGAGATTTTTTAAATCTCGGACGATCGATCAGTCTCACAAAATTTTCCATGGATCGTCAATTTATATTATTTAATAGGAGTGAGTGAGAGAAGATAAATATAATATAAAATCTGATTTTATCAAGACATAATAATAATATAGGTCTGATGTGGGGAAATCAAATCCAATTCGATCCAGATCTGCTCCCAGAGATCGAGATCATATTGAACACGTGGGTAGTTGGCCCGTGCTTGTCCCGCGGTCAGTAACCCACCACCAGGTGTTCCCCACGTGAACACATCCGCCATCCGATGATTAAGAAGCTGGAGTCCAGGCCAGACATGATTAAGAGAATCTCCCCTTCTACAGAAGGCGTAGAGAACAGTCGTCGAACTGTCTGAATTCTGGTTAGAGTATTTTGTATTCCTGTATTTTTGTGTAGGCATACTGTCGTCGAACTGTGCATATCAATGTTTAAATAATCTGGTGGCAGATCGCCCAACTTTTGTAGTCTGCACCGTGCGGGGTTCCAAACGGTAAAACGCGAGGTGCATTCTCATAACCCCTGTGAAGGATGTGAAAGATGCGCCAGCTAGGACTTTCCTGGATCTTTACAGATCTTATTCAAAATAAATGAAACTGGAGATGAGGACGTATAATACAAAACGATCTTGATATCCGACGAAGTGCACAAATTATCACTTATCTGGCCTTAATTTAAACTGGTGGTTGTCATGACTGGGTGAGAACATAAACGCGAGCAAGATGATGATTTCCATGATAAGGATTAAGGATAGTTCATGTGTGTATTGGAAATTTTGGCAATGGGACGGGACCCAATCCCAAACCAGAAACAGTAGCACAACATGAAATGCATTGAGCAAAAGAATTGAAAACGACTAGATCGTTAGCATTATGTCCCTTTTAACATTCACACTCCTGGTAAGGTCAGCGAGTGATGATGTTACTGCTTATGGTAGCTCATATATTGCATATTTCCGAGTGCATCAATCACATTCATGCATTTAAGTTGCGAGAAGAACAGTGCTCGGAAACGATTCCGATCCGTTGTTGGGAGCACCCTTCAGCTTCAGAATGGAGGCGATCACATTGTAAATCTCTATATTCTCAAAAGATGGAATCTTCCTTCCCCTTGCAAACTGAGGACCGTGCGCAATAAAAATTGTCCTCATCGAGAATAATGCGTTGTCATAGCCATGAGCGCCACCGCACTCGCAGTCTTTCGTCTTCTTCAGCTCCACCTTGTAGCCTTCCGCCAGCAATCCAATGATGGGCGGAATCCTGTAGCTCGCCGAGTAATGGAGCCTCTCTGGCAAATCCTCTTTCAGGTACATCCTTAAATAATTTCCATGTTCCACCTTTCCTGAACTCAGTGCCTCGTTCATCTTCGCCACCACTTCCGACGGCGCCACGCCGGCAGGCGGGCGAATTGCTAACAAAGGACTAGTGGACTCGACCCAGTCTCGGGGAATTTTGATCCACGGAGATAGATCATCAAGAAAGATCAATTTTTTATCACAAGTTCCCACCATTCCATGATCGCCTAACAAGATTATAGTCACGTCCTCGAAGATCCCCCTCTTCTCCAGGCCGACGATCAATCTCCCGATCATGTCGTCGATTCGAGTTACTGCGGCGGTGATCTCTGGATCATCTGCACCGACCTTGTGCCCTTGCTTATCTGGGTCCTCGAAGTAGAGGGTCATGAACACGGGTATCTCATAGCTAGGGAGATCGAAGTAGCTCAAGATGGTGTCCACGCGATGCTCGAACGGCACCGAGCCGTCGTAATGCCTGCAGAATCTGGGAGGGCAATCCCAACGCCCCTTTTTGACTTGGGATCCGGGCCAGAAGAAGGTGGCGGCGTGGAACCCATGGTCGACGACAGTCTCCCAGAGCGGCTCCCCGAGCCACCACTCCGGCTCGTTGCTCTTCATCGTGAAGGAGGCGCCAGAGATCGGGTCGATGAAGTGATTGTTGATGATGCCGTGGTAGGGCGGGTAGAGGCCCGTGACGATGGAGTAATGGTTCGGGAAGGTGAGGGTCGGAAAGACCGATATGAGCCCGGCCTCTGCCTCGGTGCCATTGTCGATCAGACGGCGGATGTTGGGCGCGGTGGTCTTGAACTGGTAACCGTAGCGGAACCCGTCGGAGGAGACAAGTAGAACGACGGGGCGGGAGAGCTTGGCGAGTGGCCGCGCCGCGTGTGACAGATCAGAGTTGGAATCTTGGCCTGCCGCAGCGGGGGAGGAGGAGGAGGAGGAGGAGGAGGAGGAAAAGAAGAGGAACGCGAAAGAGGCAGCTGCGACAGCCACGGAGGCGCAGGTGACGACCATGAGGGCAGGGAAGAGGTAGGTGGTGTGAGATCGACGAAGACCCGAAGTGGAATCGGAGGCGACGGCGGAGAGAAGAGCGGTGGTCGGGTTAGAAGTACCATATTCAACTCTTGTGGGTTGTGCAGGAGAGGGAGGATTAGATACTGAAAATGGAACAGCACCCATCGTAGAAGATCCAAAAGTCGCTCGTTTATAACGCCAATTGTTCTCTTCTGTTCTGCACTGTGCGTTTTATTCTCCAAAGAGAGAAGGAAAGAGACGAGAACTTCAGTTCCTATAACGACAAATGCAAAATGGTGGAAGACTGCTTCGCCTGTGTTGATGGGAGTAGAAGTAAGGTACACGTCAGACGGGCAACAGGTTGGCCTTGTGACTTGGATTGCGAGTGCACTGGGAAAAAAACAAAGAAATCAAAGTTGAAAAAAAAAAAAACTGTCTTTGAATATATTTTTTTCACCTTAAAAAAAATAAAATTTACTTGTAAAAGGCCGTTGACAATTTTGAAACAAAATTATATATTAAAGATAAATTATAAAATCATTTAATTTTTTTTACTTATATTAAAGGTAGTTTTATTATAAGCAGTGCCGGACCACCATCTATGAACAACAAGGACAATCCTACGCCCACCAAATTATGATGATAAGCAGTGCATTATTTTGTCATTGACAGAAAACACAAAATTTGCAGTAAGAATGCATCCACATCATGGAGTCAATTTAGTATACAAGAACTTATCAGAAAACTATTGATCTATGAACCTGATCAATATTCACTCACATAGTAAAATTTATTCCAATAAGGAACGTGATATAGCCTGAACATTCTCACCCCCAATCATCAAATTGGAATGACATAGATAAGTAACCTGATCGGTATTCACTCTGATTGATGTTGATACTATCTCAATCATGAAAGTTATCTCGTTTACTCGGGGCATTCTAGAGATAAGAAGAATATTAGACATACATTCTGCAATTTTACAAAAAAGTCGTACATTTATCTTAGACGTCTCACACGGTCGATCCCAAAATTATTTATTGAGAGGTAAGTCAAGAAATTAAAAAGATTATCACATGAGACGGTATTTTTTTTCTGACTTTTTCAGAAATAGATCCTTACTCCATTCTATAATTATACCACGTGATAACCAACTCAATCAAGGCATGGAGACATAATATTAGATACCCATGCACATATATTTGAAGGTCTAGGTGACTAAATGCAAGTAATTATGCTCTAGCATTGATATTGATGCTTGGCCAATTGGTCATGGCACCAACAAGAGACAGGATTATAAAAACATCTCATTCCTGCCGACAGGTAAAATTCCAAAAGATATTGTATATGTAGCTCCCTACAAACTTAATGTGTTTGCTATTAGAGGCACATAAATGGATAACCAGCCGTAATGAAGGAGCTGATGGACCACATAAAGTGCAAAGAAGATTATTATTCCAACTCACCGAATAATTAGATCTCTCATGAATTAAAGTCTTGATATATACACTTAGGTTAGGTTTCTCGAGAATAAATGTTTTAGATGCAACAACAGCAACGGTAGAGAATTGAAAACTAATATTAATTTTCCTATCAATTCACCTTATCTTTCTAACGGAATCGGAATGGTTTAGTCATTTTCTATTGCATTTTCCATTGTTAAATTTGAATGGCCGATGATTTATCTTGTGGCAAAAGGTAATGTACTCATTTCACCCGCCTCATATTGGATAATTTTCCACAATGAAAATTATTTGTCAAAGATTAGTGGAATAGTTGCTGAATTGAAATTACAAATTCAACTTTCACTTATCTATCTATTGAGCATAGAGATGACAATAGGTTGGGTTCGAATCGAATTCCCTATCCTTTGTATTTATATGGTATCGAATATTCATCCTCATTCTCATACTTATTAAAGAATCAGATATCTTCTATACTAATAAATTTTCTTATTTCTATTCAACTATTATCATTAAAAAAAGCATATTAAAATTAATATTATATATATATATATATATATATATATAATATTAAACATATATAAAACCTACTTTTAACATCAACAAAAATAATTAGTGAATTTAGAAAAAAAATCTTTAATATATATATATATATATATATATATTATTTAATCGGGTATTCAAGTCAAATATCAAATATTGGTAGTACCTCCATATCTTCCTCCATTCAAGTTGGATATTAGATCCTTCATCGAATTCGGAGAAAATTGTCATCCCTAATTGAGCATCCTGAGCTAATAATCTCAAGCTGTTAGGCTTGAAGGTTAGGTTGAGCTACTGGGTCATATCGCACGAGTTGGACTTCTCTAGTTGTAGTTGAATTCTCCCAAGTACTGCATCAACCGAGTACTCTGAGTGTCGAGTCCTCCAAATGCAGAATCATTAAGTACTTTGAGTGCCGAGTTGGGAGACACGTCACCTGACTGCTGAGTAGATCGCCGAACGCGAAGTCAAGAGAGGAGTCACCTAACTATCGAGTATTGCCTAAGTGCCAAGTACTCGGGCGTGGAGATTAGGTGCTCGAGAAATTAATCCCAAGTCTATGTCACAACCAAGCCGAGAGTGGAATCACACAACTATCTAAATCAGGATGAAACATCCCTGACGGCCGAGTGTTGATTGAGCCCGAGTGGATTGTCGTACCTAATCAAAAAGCGATGTTAAGGCCTACGTTTGACGCAGTGTCTTTCAAACACAGTGGTTGTTGCATGCATGTACAGGAGAGAGAAATATTTAATATAATTTAAGAGGAAGAAGATGGATGAGAGTTGCATAAAAATGGTAAAATGGGAAAAATGGGAAAGAAGTGTAAATTTTGTCAGAAGGGTAAAATGGGAAAGAAGTGTGCCTTTTGGACAATCTCAACATTAGGTATGCCTTTTGGGAAATTGTCGCTTGATATATATGCATTTATCGTACTTGTTTATTTTAAATTTATTTGATATCATAATTTTGTCAAATTGTTCGTGCCTCTGTTTTAGTGTTTGTTTTAGTCTGTATAGTGACTTTATGAGTCTGCACATTATTTTCATATCTTGGATTTATAAACCCTTCAAGTTACTCCACATATATTTCTTTCTCTAATTCACCATTTCGAAATGATGTTTTCACATCTATTTTATGTGTTTCAAGGTTATGTAGCAATAGCAATGAGTACTTGAATGAATATAATCCTTGTAACCGGTACATAGATATCAAAAAAGTCAAGACATTCCTTTTGTTTGAATCTCTTTGCTACTAGTCTTACTTGTACTTGTCAATAGTTCTATCGGCTATATTTTTTTTCTTTAGGATTCATTTATTCTAGGTTGAATATCCACGAATTCCTAAGTATAATTTTGCACAATGGAATTTATTTCACTATTGACGACTTCTTTTGAAAAGGACGCCTCAAGACTTGATAAGCTTCGCTTATTATCCTTGGTTCATTTGCCAACATATAAATCATGAAATTATGACCAAATAAATATACTCTTTTGTGTCTAGTTTTATAAGTTTTTTTATTTGAACTTTCATCTTTCCTCTTTTTGTAAGGAAAAATATCTTCAAAAAATACAACATTCCATGATTTAATTGTTATTCCAACATGTACATCAAGAATATTTGTGCACCAAAAATTACTATGCACTATTATTATTAGCATATTCAATAGAAATATAATCATTTGTCTTTGGTCCTATTATCACGCCCTGAGGAGCCGCATGTCCGATAAAAATCAGACAACATCTCTCCTGTACCGCGGACAATATAGAACCTTAATACATATATATCATGGCATCCACAGACCTATATATATATATATATATAACATAAAGAATAGAAAATATGGATCATATCTAACAACATGCAAAATCCAAACATCAGTATGCCCTCTGGGCAGTCCAACACATAAATGCATAAAACCACATCACGTACATGTCCACAAAGCATATATAAAATGAAAATATATCCAAACGGTAATAAAAAGAAAATGCGTAACGAAACAAAACCACTACGAAGTAAGAGGGAATGACTATTGGACTCTCCTGGCGACGTTATCCTAAAAAAGGAAAAACAAGCAAACCATTGTAAGTCTAGGGGACTCCACGAGTATATAACTAGATAGATATGCATGACTGTTAAAAAAGCTATACAAAAACAGTACAGAGGTAAACAAATACAATCTTATAAGAAAATCAGAATACATAATCAAAAAACTACATGCAAGTATATATCAATGTCAAACCCACCTGCAGGGTATGAAGGTCATAAACCCCCGAACTTGAAAGGTCATCAGACCATATGCAAACAAAATACCTCCTGTATGTGTATGCCATCTAAATGCAACAATCATAGCTTAAACAAGTGCAACAAACACAAACAAATACAATCCATGCAATCATGCACATGATGTAATGACATGATCACTCTTGACGCTAGTCAGCCACTGTCACTGGTCATGGGTGAGGTCAAGTGGGTAGAGATATGACAACTGTATGCACTTTGTCCTCACTGCTCCTGAGTGACTGAGTGGACAGGATATTGGCGAAGGACATACCCATCCTACCCCAAATAATATTGGGGAGCATCGCTCTTATCTCCTCGTATAACGAGAAAGAGGAGGGATCCTTGCCTGCTACCACGTTGCGGATACCACTATCCATTAGTGGCCGAGCGAACCCTTGACAGGGCCACTATATACACCCTCCTAATAGTATCACTAACCCACGAGTGACAGTCTGTGCAGATCTTGATATGACTGATGACCCGTCTCAACCACAAGGGAGTCAAGGATCGCTAGTTATGCAACAATGCAAAGACGGTGCATGACGCTAACATATGCAACATTCATCAATCAAACCTCAATATGACATGCTCAAGTCTGAAATCATGAATCATGACCTACAAATAAGCTACTAGGTATACAATAATGTAAGGTATCAATAATTGTCAAGTATAATATGACATACAAATATTCTTATGCAAACGTGTACATGTGTGTACTCTAATAGAATAAGAGTATCAACCATTGAGACTATATTGAAAATAAACTTCGAGTATCTCAAAGGCCAAGTAGCAGTATCAAGCAGGAAACCCAAAGGCAGAGATAAGGTATATTCTACTATTCTTCATAAATAAACCATGCATAGAAATCTGACAATATCTACATAGATAAGTCAGAAAGTACCCACTTCATATGGAGATGCTCTTAACAAAAGAGAACTCTCGTCAAAATATCCATAGCTAATCAACCAAGTCAATGCCCTATATCAAAGGTATAGTGTTTAGCTATAATAACATATGCTATCTAACTAAACAAACTACTTTAATTAAATTAGGATCAATCATAATTATCGTAATTAAATGATTAGCACCTAACTAAACCAAATTTGATTTAATTCCTTAATCATTTAATCATACCCTAACCTAACACTCACAATAGATTAGAAAGGGCATACGCCAAAAATACCAACTCCAACAGATCACCTCAACAGTAATCATCCAACCTAAACCCACAGTAACTGCTCCTGGCAGGGATTCAATCAAACACAATATAATGGGGAACAAGATTGATATCAAACCTAACCTATGGGTCACAGTAAACACACTGCCAAATTGGGTTTGTATACCCATTTCCTATGGAGAACATAGCATCAATTGCATCTCAACTTGATGCAAACCAACACCCAAAACAGGGCATCCAATCCCCAAGCAACACCTCACAAAGATGTGTCAACATCCCTAATCCCTTCCTCACAACAACACCAACTCACCACAGGGTCAAACACAAAATAAAGCATCAAGGAAGTTCACGGCACACATGCAAAGCCAAGAGAAACAAACACGACAATCTCTACAGCTCCAAGAAAATACATGCTTTACATTCCAACTACAACCCTATTCACACCACACGACTGATAAATCAAGCTACGGTGAAATCCCATTTTCTAGAACAAAATTGATTACGACAAATTTTACCAAAATGGAACCACAAGAATCCATCTCTTTACCTAATCAGTGGCTGGCGAGAATAGCTCGTCTGGATTCGATGGTCATTGTTCTAGGGAAGCCGACCAACTTCAACTCACAAGAAGACAAATCCCAAAGGAAATTGTGAAAATGAATGAAATTGGTCTTGACACACCTCTATTGGTTCACGACAACCCTAACGACAAAGGAAAACACTCAAATCTTGGCAACCCTTACCTGTTTCCTTGCTGCAATCTGATAGGTGGAGGAGAAAGATAGATCGCGAATAAAAGTGGGTTGCACTCCAATGGAGAGAAAGAAACCAGAGATTGAAGAAGAACAAGGAGGGGATTCTCATGGGGGAGGAAGCTTCGGTGCTTAAGAGGAGAAGAAGAAATCTGTCACGCCCCTAGAGGCTCATGTTTTTTCAAAAATCGAACAGCATCTTCCCTGTACGACGGACAAGTTGAGACATTTATACATAACTCATAATACATACGATGGCTCAACCATCACAAATATAAAATAAAACTTCATAACCACGCAGTTAATATCTTTAAGATAAAATAAAAATAGTAGAAAATCCGAATACAAAAGAAAACTCCAATATAAGTCCAAAACGAACATACCAGACCAACAAGATATATTCATAAATCTAGTAAGACGATACCAGATAAATAAAATAAATACTAGTCTAGGAATTTCATACGGAAATAAACCAGACACTAAAACAAACTCTAAAAACGAGTCGACACGATGGGACTGGCAACTGGATCCTCTCTGGACTCTAAATAACGCATCTATCTGCTACCTAAAACAAGAGTAGATAGTGGGGGTGGTGAGTCCGGGCGGACTCTGCGGATATATGAGTAGATAAACACATGATATAACAAAAAGATATATTAAGCAAAAGAAGCAACAATGTACAGTCTCTAGGAAATAGAAGGACAACTAAGCATGTATGAAACAGAGTGAT
This sequence comes from Boesenbergia rotunda, assembly GCA_024364735.1. Taxonomy (NCBI): domain Eukaryota; kingdom Viridiplantae; phylum Streptophyta; class Magnoliopsida; order Zingiberales; family Zingiberaceae; genus Boesenbergia; species Boesenbergia rotunda. The sequence continues at coordinate 204,873 of JAGFNQ010010423.1, read as the reverse complement.
ATCATAATATCAAAATATACATGCATGTCAACCAAATGCAATAATCATAGCTCATATAAATGCAGCAAATACAAAAAAATGTATAATGCAATAAATGCATATGATGCAATGACATGTGTCACCCCTAACGTCAGTCAAGCCGCCATCACATCACATCTGTGTGGCCGAGTGGATAGGGTTGTGACAACTGTACGTACTCCAACGAATACCACTAGTATATGTGGTTGAGTAGACAGGATGTTGGGGAACCAACTACTCCAAAAACCTCGGAGAATAAGGGGAAGCCACTAACAACTCTAGTATCCCTCGAAAAAATAACGGTGAGGGTGTCAACTATTTGTCTACAACTCCAATATCCACTGTACATGAGTAGTCGAGTGTGGCGTAATAGGACAGTTGCTCGCAGTCTAGCAACTACCATGATGAGTGGTTGAGTGGGCAAAGCAACTAAATGACTGACAATAGCTTAACCATATGGAAGCCAATACTCGTCAGTATACAACGGTGCAAACATGGTGCATGATACTAAATGCACAATCAACCAAGGATACCAACGATGCAATCATATGATAAGTAAAACCAGAGTCGCCAAACATGCAACTAGACTCTGGGTAGGGTATCTCTAATGCTAGTCAACCCTAGTTGTGTTTAATGACAGTTTACTTGGAGCATTCTAGAGATAAGAAGAATATTAGACACACATTCTGCAATTTTACAAAAAAGTCATAGATTTATCTTAGACGTCTCATACGGTTGATCCCAGAGTTATTTGTAGATAAGTTAGGAAATTAAGCAGATTATCACATAAGATGGTATTTTTTCTGACTTTGTTGGAAATAGATCTTGGCTCCATTCTATAATTATACCATGTGATCGATAACCAACTCAATCAAGTCACGGAGACATAATATTAGACACCCATGCACATATATTTGAAGGTCTAGGTGACTAAATGCAAGTAATTATGCTCTAGCATTGATATTGATGCTTGGCCAATTGGTCATGGCACCAACAAGAGACAGGATTATAAAAACATCTCATTCCTGCCGACAGGTAAAATTCCAAAAGATATTGTATATGTAGCTCCCTACAAACTTAATGTGTTGGCTATTAGAGGCACATATATGGATAACCAGCAACCCGTACCGTAATGAACTGTGTTGAACAATTGAATTATTTGCCACTGACTTTACCAAACCTTTGTTCCTGTTTTAATTCGCATACTCTTTGCCAGTAATCAAGGAGCTGATGGGCCACATAAAGTGCAAAGAAGAGTATTATTCCAACTCACCGAATAATTAGATCTCTCATGAATTAAAGTCTTAGATATATACACTTAGGTTAGGTTTCTCGAGAATAAATGTTTTAGATGCAACAACAGCAACGGTAGAGAATTGAAAACTAATATTAATTTTCCTATCAATTCACCTTATCCTTCTAACGGAATCGGAATGGTTTAGTCATTTTCTATTGCATTTTCCATTGTTAAATTTGAATGGCTGATGATTTATCTTGTGGCAAAAGGTAATGTACTCATTTCATCCGCCTCATATTCGATAATTTTCCACAATGAAAATTATTTGTCAAAGATTAGTGGAATAGTTGCTGAATTGAAATTGGTAGAGTTTGGTGACCCGAATTAAGTTTGATCCGGCCCAAAAAGATCGCGGTGCGATATATATGGTGAAAACTGAATTATGAAGAAAAATTTTGGGCTTAATGGTGGTAGCGGAGGTCTCGAGCCGTTCCGCCCCCGCGGTACGGATCGTTCCCTATTTAAAGGGCTTATTATTAGGGTTTTGTATTATGATTAAGGGATTTGAGCTGCCGACTTTATATTCCACCGTTCATAGTGATTTTTCTTCCTCTGCTTGTGGTTTTTTCCCGTCAAAGGTTTTCCACGTAAATCTTGTGTGTTCTCTATTGTTATTATTGTCGTTTTTCATTTTAATCTCGTCACAGAAATTACAAATTCAACTTTCACTTATCTATTGAGCATAGAGATGACAATAGGTTGGGTTCAGATCGAATTCCATATCCTTCGTATTTATATCCATCGGGTATCGAATATTCATCCTCATTCTCATACTTATTAAAGGATCAGATATCTTCTATACTAATAAATTTTCTTATTTCTATTCAACTATTATCATTAAAAAAAGCGTATTAAAATTAATATTATATATATAATATTAAACATATATAAAACCTACTTTTAACATCAACAAAAATAGTTAGTGAATTTAGAAAAAAAATCTTTAATATATATATATATATATAATTTAATCGGGTATTCAAGTCAGATATCAGATATTGGTAGTCCCTCCATACCTTCCTCCATTCAAGTTGGATATCAAATCCTCCATCGAATTTGGAGAAAATTGTCATCCCTAATTGAGCATCCTGAGCTAATGATATCAAGTTGCCAGCCTTGAAGGTTAGGTTGAGCTACTAGGTCATCATCGCACGAGTTGGACTTCTCTAGTTGTAGTTGAATTCTTCCAAGTACCGCATCAACTGAGTACTCTGAGTGTCGAGTCCTCCAAATGCAGAATCATTGAGTACTTTGAATGCCGAGTTGGGAGACACGTCACTTGATTGCTGAGTAGATCGCCGAACGCGAAGTCAAGAGAGGAGTCACCTAACTATCGAGTATCGCCTAAGTGCCAAGTACTCGGGCGTGGAGATCAGGTGCTCGAGAAATTAATCTCGAGTCTATGTCACAGCCAAGCCGAGAGTGGAATCACACAACTATCTAAATCGGGATGAAGCATCCTTGACGACCGAGTGTTGATTGAGCCCGAGTGGATTGTCGTACCCAGTCAAAAAGCGATGTTAAGACCTACGTTTGACGCAGTGTCTTTCAAACACAGTGGTTGTTGCATGCATGTACAGGAGAGAGAAATATTTAATATAATTTAAGAGGAAGAGAAGGGATGAGAGTTGCATAAAAATGGTAAAATGGGAAAAATGGGAAAGAAGTGTAAATTTTGTCAGAAAGGTAAAATGGGAAAGAAGTGTGCCTTTTGGGCAATCTTAACATTAGGTATGCCTTTTGGAAAATTGTCGCTTGATATATATGCATTTGTCGCACTTGTTTATTTTAAATTTATTTGACATCATAATTTTATCAAATTATTCGTGCCACTGTTTTAGTGCTTGTTTTAGTCTGTATAGTGACTTTATGAGTCTGCACACATTATTTAGTCTGTTACTCCACGTATATTTCTTTTACTAATTCACCATTTCGTAATGATGTTTTCACATCTATTTTATGTGTTTTAAGGTTATGTATTATAACAATAGCAATGAATACTTGAATGAATATAATCCTTGAAACCGGTACATAGATATAAAAAAAAGTCAAGACATTCCTTTTGTTTGAATCTCTTTGCCACTAGTCTTACTTGTATTTGTCAATAGTTCTGTCAGCTATATTTTTTTTTCCTTAGGATCCATTTATTCTAGGTGGAATATTCACGAATTCCTAAGTATAATTTTGCACAATGGAATTTATTTCACAATTAATGACTTCTTTTGAAAAGGATGCCTCAGGACTTGATAAACTTCACTTATTATCCTTGGTTCATTTTCCAACATATAAATCATGAAATTATGACCAAATAAATATACTCTTTTGTGTCTTGGTTCTTCATTATTTCCAAGATGCATATTCATAGTTTTATAAGTTTTTTTATTTGAACTTTCTTCTTTCCTCTTTTTGTAAGGAAAAATATCTTCAAAAAATACAACATTCCATGATTTAATTGTTATTCCAACATGTACATCAAGAATATTTGTGTACCAAAAATTAATATGCACTATTATTATTGGCATATTCAATAGAAATATAATCATTTGTCTTTGGTCCTATTATCACGTTCCGAGGAGTCGCATGTCCGATAAAAATCAGACAGCATCTCTCCTGTATCGCGGACAATATAGAACCTTAATACACATATATCATAGCATCCACGACCCATATATATATATATATATATATATATATATATATATATATATATATATATATAAAATAGAAAATATGGATCATATCTAACAACATGCAAAATTCAAACATCAGTATGCCCTCCGGGCAGTCCAACACATAAATGCATAAAACCACATCACGTACATGTCCACAAAGCATATATAAAATGAAAGTATATCTAAACTGTAATAAAAAGAAAATGCGTAACGAAACAAAACCACTACGAAGTAAGAGGGAATGACTATTGGACTCTCCCGGCGACGTTATCCTAAAAAAGAAAAAACCAGCAAACGATTGTAAGTCTAGGGGACTCCACGAGTATATAAATAGATAGATATGCATGACTATTAAAAAAGTTATACAAAAGCAGTACAGAGGTAAACAAATACAATCTCATAAGAAAATCAGAATACATAATCAAAAAAATACATGCAAGTATATATCAATGTTGAACCCACCTGCAGGGTATGAAGGTCATAAACCCCCGAACTTGAAAGGTCATCAGACCATATACAAACAAAATACCTCCTGTATGTGCATGTCATCTAAATGTAGTAATCATATCTCAAACAAGTGCAACAAACACAAACAAATGCAATCATGCACATGATGTAATGACATGGTCACTCTTGACGCCAGTCAGCCACTGTCACCGGTCATGGGTGAGGTCAAGTGGGTAGAGATATGACAACTGTATGCATTCTGTCCTCACTGCTCCTGAGTGACTGAGTGGATAAGATATTGGTGAAGAACATACTCATCCTACCCCAAATCATATTGGGGAGTATCGCTCTCATCTCCTTGTATAACGAGAAAGATGAGGGATCCTTGCCTGCTACCACGTTGCGGATACCACTACCCATTAGTGGTCGAGCGAACCCTTGACAAGGCCACTATATACACCCTCCTAATAGTACCACTAACCCACGAGTGACATGTTGGGACCGGGTGCATGTTGACAAGGATACGAGTTCGTAATATTTTAAAATTTTACGTGCAGCGGAAGAATTAGCATAAAATAATTTCACAAATTATTTTAACCACGTATCTAGCATGCGACCTTATGAAGTGTGGACGTAATCATAAATTAAAACATTGCGGAAAAGTAAACTAATTTACTTTGTACCTCGCGTAACTCAAAGAAAAGGGACGAGATCCAACCGTAGCGTCCCTTGGAAGCTTCGCCTCTATTCGCGTCCACGCCGAGTTCTCTTCGGGATGACTTCGCAAAGTCACGAGTTTTGTGCCGACGAGAACTACTAGATTCTCGGAAGGCACAACTAGAAGATCAAGAAAGAAGAAAGGAAACTAACCAACAAAAACGGAATCAAAATTCCGGGAAGAGAGGAGATGTGATCTGCTTCTTCTTCTACTTGTTGGCTTCTCCTTCTTCTTGATGGCTCACGGCAACCAAAGGTTGGAGGTGCACCGACCCTAGCTCTCAAGTAGGGGCGCCGGCCCTAGGATGCCCTAAGGGGCGCCGGCCCTAAGGGGAAAGAGAGAAGAGAGAATAAGAGAGAGAGGGAGAGAAATAAATCTCTTGATAGCTCTATTGATTGGAATTCAAGGCTTGCCTTTGGTTCCTATATATAGTAGTCTCTCCCTTGCCAAGTCTCTCCTTTAACGGAATTAACGAAATTAGTTTTCATAAGAAATTTATCTTATAAAGTTTCTTATGAATTAATCCGTTATGCCTAGTTTTATTATAACTAACTTTATAATAAAACTAATTCTTCTCTCCTTTAATTATGGAATAAATTTAACAAGAAATTTATAAACTTTCTTATTATGAAAAAATCAATTCATAATTAATTTTATAAAATTAAAATAAACCATTCCATGGATCATTTTAATTTCCATAAAAGAATAAATTTCTATAAATTTATTTATATAAATTTCTTTACACAAATTTATTTATCCATAATTAATAAAACAAATCGTGCTAGATTTATTTTATTAATTAAACCAAATAAATTGGTTTCTCCCCATTGATGTGGCCGGCCAAACCAAAGAGGGTGGGCACCCTCTTTGGCCGGCCACTTCAAGCCGAACCATCGCGAATTAAACTCATTTAATTCGCCCAATAAGCCTTCAAAAGACTTAGCCATTTTTAGCTTCCGTTGCACCTCTGATTAACTCAGATTCGACTTATTTCTCTTGATCGGAAAATCTAATTTTCAACTCGTTTTAAATCCCTCGGATTACTCGTAGTGCGTGTGACTAAATAGGCTTTCGATTTATGTTGGTCGTCTATAATTAACCAATTATAGAACGATCATGAGTGGCACCTAGTAGTACATCATGACCCCCAATTAATCGAAAGATCAACGGTTTGACCTCAGAAGTAATTCTAAAACCCTTCAGCAGCTCTAATGAATCGTGCCCCATTCCCTTCACCATCTTATACTCACTTGGTTCAGGACACGGTCTATTTGTGTCAGTCCCCACTAGGCTGACTACGTCACACCTAGCCCAAGTAGTGTCTTTCTCGTCCTTTGGATTTCTAATTACTCTCATGTATTTAAGAGACTCACACTCTGAACATGATATGCTCTGGCGAGAGGCTTTGAGTAACAATCCGACGATAGGCCTGGGTATACATCTCCTCGCAAGGAGTGGTGAATCCTTTGTAGGCTGTTCAAACATCTTCGGGCACTTCGGCTTATACCCAATCATCCTGGGTCCACACCTCCTAGGAGATGCTTGCTTAAGATGTTAAAGTATAAGTCTCCATGACCAAGATGACTTGAACACCGCAAGTCAAAGGAACATCGCACTTAAGCTGCAGTAAGAACTTCATTGACATATCTATATAGATTACCATATGAAGTTTTACAGCCAGTCACTCCAATGAACTAGTTCCCTTAACTAGCATCCATGTTTATCTCCGGACATCCCAATGTCACCAGCTAGTGAGAATCAACTGATTAGAGAATGACCCAAGCTAGTCTCAATAGAATTGATAGTGTCCGTATTTATCAATTCATCGACTAGGGATATTTTCAATACTTTACAATTGCACATTTAGATATAATCACTAGTTCTGATCCCATCACAAATTCTCTTATGCTGTGAATTGTATTGCAGACATTCAGTAGATGAGTTTAAGATCCCAATCAAATACACAAACATATATACTCAAATAGTGAATTATCATTTATTAAAATAAATGTTTACAATCATAAGACGATTGCCTTAGGACACTTTTCTCATATCACTAACATGACAGTGTGTGCAGATCTTGATATGACTGATGGTCCGTCTCAACCACAAGGGAGTCAAGAATCGTCAGTTATGCAACAATGCAAAGATGGTGCATGACGCTAACATATGCAACATCCATCAATCAACCCTCAAGATGACATGCTCAAGTCTAAAATCATGAATCATGACCTACAAATAAACTACTAGGTATACAATAATGTATGTATCAATAATTATCAAGTATAATATGACATACAAATATTCTTATGCAAACGTGTACATGTGTGTACTCTAATAGAATAAGAGTATCAACCAATGAGACTATATTGAAAATAAGCTTCGAATATCTCAAAGGTCAAGTAGCAGTATCAAGCAAGAAAACCAAAGGCAGAGATAAGATATATTCTACTACTATTCATAAATAAACCATGCATAGAAACCTGACAATATCTACAGAGATAAGTCAGAAAGTTCCCACTTCATATGGAGATGCTCTTAACAAAAGAGAACCCTCGTCAAAATATCCGTAGCTAATCAACCAAGTCAATGGCCTATATAAAAGGTATAGTGTTTAGCTATAATAACATATGCTATCTAACTAAACAAACTACCTTAATTAAATTAGGATCAATCATAATTATCGTAATTAAATGATTAGCACCTAACTAAACCAAATTTGATTTAATTCCTTAATCATTTAATCATACCCTAACCTAACACTCACAATAGATTGGAAAGGGCACACGCCAAAAATACCAACTCCAACAGATTACCTCACAGTAACCATCCAACCTAAACCCACAGTAACTACTCCTGGTAGGGATTCAATCAAACACAATGGGGAACAAGAACGGGATCAAACCTAACCTGTGGGTCACGATAAACACACTGCCAAATTGGGTTTGTATACCCATTTCCTATGGAGAACATAGCATCAATTGCATCCCAACTTGATGCAAACCAACACCCAAAACAGGGCATCCAATCCCCAAGCAACACCTCACAATGATGTGTCAACACCCCCAATCCCTTCCTCACAACAACACCAACTTACTGCAGGGTCAAACACAAAATAGAGCATCAAGGGAGCTCACGGCACACATGCAAAACCAAGAGAAACAAATTCAACTTGACATTTTATTAATGCTCACGACAACCTCTACAACTCCAAGAAAATACATGCTTTACATTCCAACTACAACCCCATTCACACCACACGACTAATATATCAAGCCATGGTGAAATCCCATTTTCTAGAACAAAATCGATTACGACAAATTTTATCCAAAACGGAACCACAAGAATCCATCTCTTTACCTAATCAGTGGCAGGCGAGAATAGCTTGTCTGGATCCAATGGTCATTGTTCTAGGGAAGCCGACCAACTTCAACTCACAAGAAGACAAATCCCAAAGGAAACTGTGAAAAGGAAAGAAATTGGTCTTCACACACCTCTATTGGTTCACGACAACCCTAACGACAAAGGAAAAACTCTCAAATCTTGGCAACTCGAACCTGTTTCCTTGCTGCGATCTGACAGGTGGAGGAGAAATATAGATCGCGAATAGAAGTGGGTTGCGCTCCAATGGAGAGAAAGAAATCAAAGATCGAGGAGAAGAAGAACGAGGAGGGGATTCTCATGGGGGAGGAAGCGTCGGTGCTCAGGAGGAGAAGAAGAAATCTATCATGCCCTGGAGGCTCATGCTTTCTCGAAAATCGAGAGTGTCTCTCCTGTACAACGGATAAATTGGGGCATTTATACATAACTCATAATACATACGATGGCTCAGTCATCACAAATAAAATAAAACTCCACAACCACGCAGTTAATTTCTTTAAGATAAAATAAAAATAGCAGAGAATCCGAATACAAAAGAAAACTCCAATGTAAGTCCAAAACGAACATACCAGACCAACAAGATATATTCATAAATCTACTAAGACGATACTAGATAAATAGAATAAATACTAGTCTAGCAATTTCATGCGGAAATAAACCAAACACTAAAATAAACTCTAAAAACGAGTCGACACGATGAGACTGACAACTGGATTCTCTCCTGGCTCCAAATAACACATCTATCTGCTACCTGAAACAAAAGTAGATAGTGGGTGTAGTGAGTCCGGGCGGACTCTGCGGATATATGAGTAGATAAACGCATGACATAACAAAAAGATATAACAAGCAAAAGAAGCAACAATGTACAGTCTCTAGGAAATAAAAGAACAACTAAGCATGTATGAAACAGAGTGATATCATAATATCAAAATATACATGCATGTCAACAAAATGCAACAATTATAGCTCATATAAATGCAACAAACACAAGAAAATATATAATGCAATAAATGCATATGATGCAATGACATGTGTCATCCCTAACGTCAGTCAAGTCGCCATCATATCACATCTGTGTGGCTGAGTGGGTAGGGTTGTGACAACTGTACGTACTCCAACGAATACCACTAGTATATGTGGTTGAGTAGACAAGATGTTGGGGAGCCAACTACTCCAAAACACCCGGAGAGTAAGGGGGAGCCACCAACAACTCTAGTATCATTCGAAAAAAATAACGGTGAGGTGTCAACTATTTGTCTACAACTCCAATATCCATTGTACATGAGTGGTCGAGTGTGGCGTAACAGGATAGTTGCTCGCACTCTAGCAACTACCATGATGAGTGGTTGAGTGGGCAAAACAACTAAATGACTGACGATGACTTAACCATATGGAAGTCAATACTCGTCAGCATGCAATAGTGCAAACATGATGCATGATACTAAATGCACAATCAACCAAGGATACCAAGATGCAATCATACGATAAGTAAAACCAGAGTCACCAAACATACAACTAAACTACTGGGTAGGGTATCTCTAATGTCAACCAATCCTAGTTGTGTTTAATGATAGTTTTCTAAGTACTCGCGTACAAGCGGTACTTTATATAATAGAAAATCAACGGTGAGACTATACGGACATAAAACACGATTAGCTCGAAGATCAAACGAAGAAAGTGTCAACGGACGATATTAAAAATAACAAAGGACAAGGTTAAGCAGTCCTACTCAAACATAAACAACCATGCATTTAAGGTAAATAATCTACAGAATACAAAAGAAGTACCCGCCTTATCATAGTATACGTATCGGAAAGGATCACCCATGATCAAATGAACGAACCAATCAATGTCATGTATCAAAGATAATATTTAGCTATTCACACACTAGATATATTCATAATAAAGGAACTAAATCAATATGAAACAAGGTTACTTTTCAACATTTTCTCCAGGTTAGAATACCTTTTATTCTCATTTATTTTAGCCATGTCATTAGTTAAACAAACACCACCTCAATTGTTTTTAATTATCTTAGCACGGCTTATATTAAGTTTTGTATAGAACGTTAAAGTATATTTGTATCTTGGATTATGATGCATATAAAGGCATATGATCCACTCATAGCTCATTGTGTGTGTGTGTATAAAACCAATGCACTGATATATAACCTAAACCTAGTTAGCCTTCAATTGCTTATATCATGCCACACAATCTGAACCTGTTATACCTAGCAAAGAAGACCTATCCAACTATTTTCAACGTACAGTCGAACCCAATTAATCACCTCAACTCCAACGCAATAACCAAACCCATTTTGAAACCAAACTGTTATCACCACATGAGTCTGAATTTAAAACGAACGGAACTTATTCTATCACATGGATCAAACTACGCCAATTCGAATTCAACTACTAAAAGAACCGGATCATACCTGCGATGTATTGCCCTTAGCCTTCCATGCCACCCCCTGTTCAGATCGAGGAACCCAAGTCTTACTAGCACGAAGGACGACCGACGCTCGGCGTTGGCTGGCAGGGTTGGCGACGTCGGCAAGGGTGGGATTCACGCGACACCAAGAGCTCGTGGCAAAGAGGGGATCGCTCGCACGACCGAGGGCTGTGACGTCGACTTTGTGGGCGTGGATGAGGAGGAAGGAGAAGAAGAAAAATGAGAGGAAGAAGATGAAGACAATGAAGAGAAAGTGCAGCGGCGTTCGACCTCGCTCACTCGGGGTACCACTGTGGAGTCAGGAGAGAAAACAGGGGGAAAGGTAAATGAATTAAGTGAGGACAAAGGTAAAAGAACTACAAGAATACAAAAGAGAAGTGCCCGCCTTAATTATAGAAGTTCGTAAACGAAGACCTTCCACGATCAACCGAACGAGTCTAAGGTCAAGGTCCTGTGTCAAGGACTAGAGTTAAGCTATTTATACAATTAAATAAATTAGCTAAATAAAATATTACACGTAGTTAGGATAAAATCTTAATTACAACATCTTCTCATAAAACTCACAACCATGGCGATATAAGACCAAGCGTCAAACTACTCTCAGTCCAAACTAGAACACAACTCAACCTACATTTAACTCAAGTAGGAGTCAACACTAAACGTGGAAACTCAAGACCATTGTCATGTAAAAACCAAACTCCTATAACCCATTGCACTCACGACAACAACGAAAATAGGCTCCACCCAAACCGTAGGCTACAAGACTAGAAAACAATAGAATACCAAACGACCCCAATAGAAATTTATCAGTCACAATTATAAATTGATCAGACCAACCCAAAGAAGTTCATGATAGAATTAAAACACAAACAAAGTAACGACCAGGGACTCAAACTCCAAATTGACCCACAATAGATATCTGACCAATTCACATAGAGCTAAACAGCATAATCTCATATACCAAACTCCAAGAACAAGACCTATATAACCAATCACGCAGTGGCTCAGATCATCCACCACAGAAAATTTGGAATTGAAGAAATGCAACCCACAACACAACAAGGAAATCCAAATAAAAGAAAACCCTACTGCCAATCTCCAAAACCATGCCAAACCTCCAACTGAAACTCACAGCAACAACAACATAACTACCGAAAGCTAGGCATAAGATCACAGAATCCAAACACAAATCCTAATTCTGATTTAAACCAAGGAGAATATAACTCATGGTAGAGGAAAACCCTAGATTCGAATAGAACCAAAATCGAAGAAGAAATCCCAAGCAACAAAACCTAATCCCTCACACGTCCCATATAAATTCACATACAAGATCTACACAACCATATGAAAGCTTACCCAATCTTTGCTCCAGTGATTCTCCTCCCTTCCAAACAACTTACCCCAGCTTCGATCGCGCACAATGAAGGAGGAGGCAGAAGGCGTCGGCTTGCTCGGACAATTTGGCGGCACGATCCGAGCGACAGGACGCACGGCGCCCTATTTCGTGCGCGCCGAAGAAGATGAAGAGAAGAAAAGGAAGAAGAAGAAAAGCAGAGGGGTGCGGCGTCGGGGCGTATCCGCTCGTGCGGGCGGGCGGCGTCGAGGAAAAAGAAACGAGGGAGAGGAATAAAGGAGGAATTTAGGGGTTTTAATGTTTTTGACATTTTTACAACAAGACCCTCCATGTTTTAAATAATTCTAATTATGCCCCTAATTTTCTAAATTTAGCATTTAAACCCTTTAAATTTTTAGTATTTAACATATCTTGGGATAGCAATACTACAAATCGCAAGATCTCCGAACCAAAGAAGTTTCTCGAACTCTCCAATATAAGTATGGAATGCAATGCTTATTTTGCTTTTAAATGGAATCAATGAAATGAAAAATGAGAGATCTTATTTATACCAAATGACGGGATAGAAAAATCTCTTAGTTTAATTAGATCTCATTCATCCAATTTGAATCGGATAATCTTGATCGCGCCTCTTCCTAAGAAACAGAATGTCTTTTCATTTGAATTTCTTCCATTTGAAATCAATGAGAAGGCACTTATGCATTATCATTTAGAAAAATCTAATTTGTTCATTTTAATTCAACCATACAAATTAAGTCAATTTTTTACTCAAGCATTCAAAATCAATTTTCCAACCCAAATAATGCACCTAAATGGGACCAAGAAGACATTTATTCTCATCTAATGCATTATCATACACAAATTTGTTCAATTCATGGAAACCGCAGTCGAACATCTTGTTAGCCTGGATCAAACCTCACAACATTCATCTCAGTTACCAGTTTTCTCCTCGTCTGCCTCTCTGCCTTTCATGCCAGTTTCTCTTTTTTTGTGATTTGACAGCTCTCTCTTTCTCTCTCCGGCAAGTTTACAGGAAATCCTTCGGCTTCGAGATGGAAAATGGCAACACAGAACTTCCAATCAGATGGTGAGTTCTTCGGATAACCAGAAGAAGCAGGAAAAAGATGGACTCTTCCTCAGTTGCACAATCTGATAGTGCACGCTACTGCTTGGGCCCAATACTTGAGTCTAGCTTTAACTTCATCTGGAGCATCTCCTGATAACAGAAATAAAAAACTGAAACAGATGAGGTTGAGCAATGGCTAACAAATCAAATTCGCGGCCAACTTTACATTGATGTCGAAAAAACAAGAAGAAATTAATCAAGCACTGTACGTTGTCATAACAGGGGACACGAGAATTGTGTTATTGGTTCATTTACGCGATGGAGTGGCGCAAGAACGAAGTTCTACCTGGGCTGGATATCTTCCAGTTCGCTATGGGAGGAGGCGTTGGCGATGGACAGAGATCCATGGACTCGCCCGACGACGAGCGATCCGGCGAGCGGTTCTGCTGCTGCTCGTCCAAGAACCTCTGGCTAATGGAGTAGCAGAGCTCCAGCGCCGGAAGCGTGTTGCAGAGCTCGGGAATCTCCTCGTAGTTGAACCCGAACCCCAGGTCGAGGCACCCCTTGAGCTCCTCCAAGTCCTCGTCCGTCAGGCTCTTCGTCCTCGAAACGCCGTTTTCGGCCCCCTCGCCACCGTCCCCGGCGTCCACGTATCCCTCGAGCGTCACTCCTCCGCCGGACCTCCGAGGCCACGGCTCCTCCTCCCTCCGAACACACCCCCATTGGCCATCCTCCCCCATTCTCGCTTCCTCGGAGCTAGGACTCGATAAGATCGAAAACAGGCTCTGATACGTGTCTCTCTCAGGTGAATATCTTCCCATCTCTCTCTCGTTTTTGTTCTTCCTCTTAAATCTAACGGCGATATCGGTGCGCTTTTAAATCGTCTCTTGTCTTCATCATCGTGATGACGACGGCCATGAGAAGCGATGCATGTGATTGTGTTGGAACTTGGAATCACCAGCTGCGTAACCGTCCTACTACCGGTAAAATCCAGAAAGGTTGACCGGCCAAATCCTCCGCTAGGAAGGCAGGTAGTTCCTTTATTATCTCGCTGTGTAAAATCTTCTACCATGACAAGCCAAAATCCACCATAATGTCGACAGAAAGATTGGACGATAGCCTGATCGACTGACTATAAGGTTGTGTCGATCGAAGATGTATTACAAGATCGATCGATCGATCATTGCGTTCTCGGAACACGAGCAATTCAAGCAATGCAGCAGCAAGGAGTTCAGGTGAGGACAACAAACAGAGTCATCTTCTTACTCTTAAAACCATTAAAATTTTGAGATGGGACTACATTTTTGTGCTCGTATTCTGATAAATTGCTCAAGAAATAATCAGAAAAAGACTTTTTGTTTTAATGGCATACTGTTCAGTTCATTATTAAGGACTCTGTTGTAGGTTAACCTAACACACCAAAATGTATAAAAGAATAAATTGGAAAGCTGTCGAGAATAATATAATATGAGAATTGAACAAAAAGGCCTCTCTTGTGTTCCATCTCCTGCTTCTACCAACTATATTTCAGCACTAAACTACTGATCGAGTGATTTGGACATCCATTTGAAAAAGCAGTGGTGTGGCTTTTTGTGACTATTACCTTCACAATTAATGATTTTCTTTCTTTTTTGCTACAATAAACTTATCTAATCGTAGCTGTTAGATGATTCAAGGAATGCTTGTGAGTAGAAGAAATGCATGTGCTTCTTTATGATGTGTCGGGGCAGATTGTCTTAATTCATTGCCTCAAGCGTGGCTGGACTCCAGCTTCTTTAATTCGCTTGATTGCTATCCAATATCCATGGCTATCATTAAATTCGAGTAACTATTTACCATGCAGCTCAATCATTCTACTAGTGGAATTGTTGAATTTGATTGGATTTTCATAAATAGCTATGATATGGAGAGTGAATGATAGAGTGATTGACGTGGTACTTGAGTGAATGACTTGACACTTTATATATACACGTCCGATTATCGCTTGGACACCATCGACCGTCTCCTCGAATCAAACTATATCCTGGGGGCACGGTGAACCCGTCGGAGATCGCTGTATGTAAAGTGTCACGTTATTAATTTTACCATTCACTTTTCCATTTTTACTCTCCCTATCATTTTTCTTTTATAAAGTTCAAAACTGAACAATGTCCATGGTTCACTCTTTTCCTTGATCAGGTATTTGAACCAAATTTGACTGCGCCTAAACGTTAACTGAGTAATTAAAGAATTCCTCAAGTGATTAATTGGAAAAATTAGTTTGAATTGGAATAATTAAAAAAATAGATCAGGAGTATCCTTTTAAATTAAAAAAATAAGAATCAAGAAAATAATAAATGCAGTTTTTATATATATTTATCCAAATAATGAACACAATAAATCAATAAGGACAAAAGAATAATGCAGAAAATAATAAATCAACTTAGTTACGATCGGAGTCATGGATGACAACAATTTTTTTTTAATTCAGTTATTCATCTTTTGACTATTTTGAAAATGATCAATCTAAAAATTGTTGTCACTGTAGAGGCATTTTTAGAATTATCATCCCGGAAAAAAAATTCATATATTATATTATAATTGAGATTCAACCCTTAATTATCTAATTAATCATTTGAAGGACTTAATCCTTCATCATTACTCAAAGAGTGCATTTGGTTGAGAATTATCCTTGATAATCTTAGTTATCCATCCAAGGTTATCAACGAAAATCTTGTTTGGTTTAGATAATTAACGATTCTCAAGTAATAATCGATGTCGGACACGTCAGCAAAAGGATCATACAATCAGGAATCGAAAAACCTTAGGAAAGTAAGGTTTTTCTTTATTTCAGAGTTATGAAACTTATCTTTCCAAAATTATCCTCTGTATTTACATTTAAGAAGAAAATAACCATTACAATTTATTAACTTCCGAAAGTATTATTCGTCGCCGCCGACTGACAATGACGATCGACGACCACCGTCGACGTCCGACGACCACCGTCGACACCCGACGACCACCACCGGCGACCGGCGACCGACGGCCGGCGGTCGGCACCGATTGTTGGCGATCGATGTCGACAACCGACCGGCAGCTACCAGCGATCTACGCCGATCGCCGGCGTTCGGCGCTAACAGCCCGCCGCCAATGTTGGACATCGACTGCCTACACGGACACTGACGATCGATGTCGACGCCGACATAGATGTCGTCGACGAATATTTTTTTAATTTAATATTTTAATAAAATTATCTAAATAAATTGAAAAGGACACTATGATAAAATATTATATTATGTTATAGACTATTATCTCCAAACAAATAAGTTTTTATTTTATTATCTAAATTAAGTCAAATAAATTCAAGTTATATTTTATTTTTTATTACCTTAGTTATGTGATTACTTGGTAATCACATAAATAAGATTATATATGGTAATTTGAACTAAACGCATGAAAAGGGTGATGACAACTTATATTTGCATAGCCCATTGACGGTTGATTTTAACAATTTGTACATATATCTAAATCAAAATGAAACATTTTATTTATTTACAAATGAAATTAAATCGATTAAATTAAAAAATTTATTTGATTAAAGTAAAATATCAGATATGATTGATTTCACTAAATAATATTTATTTTGATTAATATCCACCCATCTCCATGGACCCAGCTGTGAGACATGGCTGGAGCTGACGATGAAAGATGTCGGCTATGGCACGGCCACGTCATGTGACGATTCACGTGGGGCACCCCTGGTGGCGGGTACGTGACAACCGGACAAGCACTGGCCAACCACTCACGTGGCAGGTTGTTATCGCCCAATAATTACGGGAGGGCTACCGTTCGGCGCCATCACCACATGAATTTCTTTATTCACATCTTATTTACGCGAGTTGTCTGGAAGAACGCATCCAAAATTAGAAATCGATCGACCTTAAAATTTTCTATATCCTTTCTTCTCTTATATACATATCATCTTATATACATCAACATGATTATGATATTAAATTTTAAAATCAATATCATAATTTAATTACATAAACATCGTTCATGATATTAATTTGCACTCCCATGAACTTGATCTGATACAAATTAAATCTCCCCGACTAGAACTATATTCTAATAACAGGTTAAGGAAAAAAAATTATAGACGAGTTATTCTAAATTTATGTTTTAAGAGACATCATAAATAAATTAAATAGTAATAAATTAGTAAAGTTTATGAAAAAAAATCTAAATTGATAACTAATTTAACAAATATGAATGGTGACATTAAGAATAGAAAGCTAAGTAGCAAATGCTTTGCCAATTTTTAACTTTTAAAATAAATTCGCCTATACAATCAGATAATCTGTATAACCAGATTTTCAAATCTTGTGGCAGAGATTCAAAAGCAACTTAAAAAGAAAGATGCAAAAGAGAAAATAAATTTCTCATTCCAACCTATTTGGTTATATTTATGTTAACTAGATTTTAAACTCTTCTATATAATTTTTAATTTTTTTTAATGGATCGTGGATTTGCCCTCCTAATCCGCAATCTGCCTTGAGTTGGATTGAGTTGAGAATTTTTCAATCTAGTAAGATGATAGATCGACCCGTCTCACCCCGCTAAATGGTCGTCCCACCATGGACGAACCAACCCCACCACAGGTCGATTCGTTTGAAAGCTCTAATTGGACACCATACCATCCCAAAATCCCACAAGACTTGAAATATGTCCAATCGGACCTGTCTAGGTTAATCAATGGACTTTGATTAATGAGTTTAAGATTTAGGGTTTAGGATTTAGAATGTGATCTGAAACCTATTAATGGATCTAGACAGGTCCAATTGGACTTATTTTATGTCCTATGTGTTTCTGAGGCAGCATGGAGTTCAATGATCTCCTTCATTACTTATTTTGGCCTCTTTTAATGTGTCACAATGTTATACTAATTTTTGGCTAGAAATTAATTATGGTATCCGAGAAATCAGGGGTGCGTTAGGCTTGATTTGAATCAGATCAAGCTCGGAGGATCTGAATTAACATTACCACAGGTCTAGTCTCATTCAAATCAGACCTAATACGAGTCTGATTTTCCCAAGACCAAGACTTATATTCTAGCTAAAAGTTAGCATAACGCTGTAACTCTTTCGGAGAGACCAAAATTTACTTATGGACTTATACAGATTCAACTGAACCAATTTTAGGTCTGTAGATTTTTGAAGCTACAATGAGTCTAACGATACCCTCCATTGTTTATTCCAATCTCTTTGTGTTGGATATGATTTTGCGAGGCGAAATCAAAGTACCATCGATCGATGAAAGTCATATTTGACTTCAAAATCGAAATCTACGTTTCGCGTAGATAAATCTAGACTATTAATTTGCTCAAAACCAATTACGGGTGAATGAGAAATTAAGTGTTTAAAGTCGTGCTCAAAATAGCGTTAAGGAGAAAGATGGGGATTAGTCCCACATCGCTAATTGGCGAAAGCCAATGTTTCCTTATATGTGTTGCTATGCTTTTGCAGTCAATACAAAAAGCACATGTGCTCTCTACCCTTGGGTGAGCAGGTGCTCGCACCTGCGAGCCCGCCACCCGCCATGCGCGCACGCGCGCAATGGGCGCTTTGTTGGCGCACTTTGCACTTCGTCGCGAGGAGCATTGAGGAGCTTCATTTATGCTCCACGTGGCAGTGACGTGACATGGTCACGGATGACGTGGCATGCCTGCGTGACACATGACTGTGCAGGGAGAGCGCTGACTGGGCTATTGACTGGGCAGACAGATGACGATCGTTGGATCGAAGATGGCAACAAGATCGCATGGGGCGCGATCTGGATCGTTGATACTGCAGGGTCACGATCAGACCATTAGCGAGGGGACTGATCTGGAGCGTCGAATTAAATGGAATAATCTGACGGCTCAGATCAAAGATGGGATGAAGAGTTATAACTCTTCGAATCCAACGGACGAGATTAGATTGAGTTAAAATCTCTTCAGATCTAACGAACCAGATTAAAAGCCATCTGAAGAGTTATAACTCTTCAGATCTAATGGCTGAGATCAGAACCCTTTAAAGGGTTATGAACTGATGGTTCGGATCAATCCTCGCCAAGGGTCACTTGCCTCTTCACCTATTATATAAAGGATCCCTCCTTTGGAAATATTCATTCATTCAATAATTCGAAGCATTCAAGCATCTAAGCATTAGAGAGCTCATCTTCTGCATCGAGAGTCCGAAAATCCTACGGAAAGGTTCGCCGGTCTCGGAATTTGAAGTGCTACTATTCCGAGACGACGTCGTTGTATCTTGGGAACGAATTGCTGCTATCCGTGAGCACCGTAGCGGAGCAATATCGTTTTACGGAGATAGTGTCCAACACTAGCCTCGACGTAAACAAATTCAGTTTGCTACCTCCCGGCAGCAACCTCCCGGAAGTTCCGACGGTCGAGTAAAATCGACTAAGTCAAATACCGCGGAGATTACAAAAAGGTCACAGGACCGCCAACAATCATAAAACGATATTGGCTGAAATGGCCGTGATCAACGACATACCGACCTCCATCCTGCACGCCGAGAAGCCGGAGAAATTCGCCGGAGCCGATTTCAAGAGATGGCAGCAGAAGATGCTGTTCTACTTAACCACGCTAAACCTTGTACGGTTTTTGCATGATGACCCGCCAGCCGCTGCGGAAAATAATTTCG
The DNA here is from genome assembly GCA_024364735.1 of Boesenbergia rotunda. Lineage (NCBI taxonomy): Eukaryota > Viridiplantae > Streptophyta > Magnoliopsida > Zingiberales > Zingiberaceae > Boesenbergia > Boesenbergia rotunda. The sequence goes on along the minus strand of JAGFNQ010010423.1, from coordinate 184,789 downwards.
AGAGTCAGGCTGCTCGCGAAGCGTGGTCACATGGGGATTTTCTGTGCCGCAACTACGTTCTCAATGCACTGGACAATGCGTTGTACAGCGTATTTAGCGTAATTGAGACAGCCAAATCCCTGTGGGAATCTCTGGAGAAGAAATACAAAACCGAAAACGCCGGACTGAAGAAATTCATCGTCGGCCGGTTTTTGGATTTCAAGATGGTGGATTCCAGAAGCATAATGTCTCAAGTCCAAGACATGCAAATAATAGTGCATGATCTGGACGCCGAAAGCATGCCACTAAACGAATCATTCACGGTGGCCGCGGTAATCGAGAAACTCCCTCCGTCGTGGAAGGATTTCAAAAATTACCTGAAGCACAAGCAAAAGGAGATGACACTTGAAGACCTGATCCTAAAGCTGCGCATAGAGGAGGATAACCAAAAATTTTCCAACTCTAAAGGAACAAAGCGGACAGTTGACGAGATGTCCAACTTGGCGGAACCGAGAGCCAAGAAGCCGAAACAACCAATCAAGAAGGCTCAAGGCAAATTCAAGGGGTCCTGCTACAACTGCGGAAAGTCAGGACACATGTCCAAAGACTACAGACGTCCGAAGAAGCCAACCAAAGGCCGGAAGGATGTTGCAAACCAGGTCGCAACTTCCAACGAAATGGACCTGGACCTCGCTGCGGTCGTGTTTGAAGCCAATACGGTGGTGGACAACCCGAGGCAGTGGTGGATCGATACTGGAGCAACACGCCATATCTGTTCAGATAAGGCGCTGTTCTCCACGTATACCCCGATAAGCGGAAGAACGCTCTTTATGGGCAATTCCACTTCATCCCCGATTGTTGGACTCGGGAAAGTAGTTCTGAAAATGACGTCCGGAAAGGAGCTAACCCTCATTGATGTGCTCCATGTTCCCGACATCAGGAAGAACTTAGTTTCTGGAGCGGCACTTGTTAAAGCCGGCTTCAAATTGGTGTTCCAGTCCAACAACTTTGTACTTACGATGAACGGTGTCTTCATAGGTAAGGGATACTTGGAACAAAATCTGTTCAAGATGGTTGTAATGACTGTACACCGTGAATTTAATAGTAATAAAATAAAAATTTCCAGCTATGTTGTTGAGTGTTTTTATTTATGGCATGATCGACTCGGACATGTTAACAATAATACACTAAAACGTCTCGTCAAGCTAAATTTATTACCGAACATCGATATTGACGAAATGCACAAATGTGAAGTGTGCGTGGAAGCGAAAATGACGAGACTACCCTTTCACTCGGTGGAAAGGTCAACGACGCCTCTAGAATTAATACATAGTGATCTATGTGATTTAAAATTCGTGCAAACTAGAGGAGGTAAAAAGTACTTCGTTACTTTTATCGATGACTGCACGAGGTTCTGTTATGTCTTTCTTTTAAGAAGTAAAGACGAAGCCTTAGAAGCTTTTAGAACCTATAAAACTGAAGTTGAGAATCAACTTAATAAACGAATTAAAACAATTCGTAGCGATAGAGGTGGAGAATATGGTGCACCGTTTGATGAATTCTGCTCAGAATTTGACATTATTCATCAGACAACGGCGCCCTACTCACCCCAATCGAATGGCGTTGCCGAACGTAAAAATTGGACACTGAAAGAAATGATAAATGCTTTGCTAATAAATTCAGGCTTACCCCAGAACTTATGGGGGGAAGCTATATTATCAGCAAACCACATTCTCAATAAAATCCCTCACAAGAAAAATGACAAAACGCCATATGAACTATGGAAAGGCCGCGAGCCGTCATACAAATACTTGAAAGTGTGGAGGTGCTTAGCAAAGGTCGAAGTACCTAAGCCAAAGCAAGTAAAGATCGGACCTAAAACGTTCGATGCGATATTTGTCGGATATGCCCAAAACAGTAGTGCATATCGCTTCATAGTTCATAAGTCAGACATTCCTGATATTCATGTGGGTACAACCATTGAATCTCGGAATGCAATATTCTTTGAAGACGTGTTCCCAAATAAAAAGGGAAACGTTCAAAGTGATGACAACGAAAGTCCAAACGAAGATAACATTCCAGAACTTAGTTGTCATAAAAGGACTATTGACGATCAAATCGAAGAGCCACGACGGAGCAAACGGGCTAGAGTTGAGAAATCGTTCGGGCCGGATTTCATGACTTTTATGTCGAAAATGGAGCCAAGAACATTAAGTGAAGCTCTCTCTGGTCCCGATGCCCCATTGTGGAAAGAAGCAGTCAATAGTGAAATCGAGTCCATCATGAATAACCATACTTGGGAATTAGTAGACCTTCCTTCTGGTACTAAACCATTAGGTTGTAAGTGGATACTAAAACGCAAGTATAAAGCTGATGGATCGATTGACAAGTATAAGGTCAGACTTGTAGGCAAAGGGTACAAGCAAAAGGAAGGCTTAGATTATTTCGATACCTACTCACCGGTGACAAGGATTACGTCCATACGAGTGCTGATAGCTATAGCAGCACTGTATGACCTTGAAATACACCAAATGGATGTTAAGACTGCATTCTTAAATGGTGAATTGGAAAAAGAAATCTACATGGAGCAACTCGAGGGGTTCGTAGCTCCTGGAAAAGAGGACAAGGTGTGTCAACTTGTTAAGTCGTTGTACGGACTTAAACAAGCGCCCAAACAGTGGCACGAAAAATTTGACAAAATAATGTTGTCAAACGAATTCAAAATAAATGAATGTGACAATGCATTTATGTCAAAAGCACACCTGAAAGCTATGTAATCGTCTGTCTATACGTAGACGATATGCTTATAATGGGAAGTAATCATGATATAATCATGAATACTAAGAAAATGTTGACCAGGAATTTCGACATGAAAGATATGGGTCTAGCAGATGTCATATTGGGAATTAAAATTCTCAAGACATCCGATGGGATAGTTTTAAAACAATCCCATTATGTAGAGTCAATATTGAAAAGGTTCAATGCATACAACCTCTCTACTGTCAAAACGCCGATGGATCTAAGTCAACACTTAGCAAAAAACCATGGTGAGCCCATATCACAATTGGAATATTCTCGGATAATAGGCAGTTTGATGTATCTCACAAACTGCACTCGCCCGGATATTGCCTGTGTGGTCAACAAATTGAGTCGTTTCACGAGTAATCCAAACGACACTCATTGGAAAGCATTAATGCGAGTTCTTAGATATTTGAAATATACTATGAACTACGGATTACATTATGGAAAGTATCCCGCTGTCTTAGAGGGATATTGTGATGCTAATTGGATATCGGATACAAAAGACTCCAAATCCACTAGTGGATATGTATTCACGATCGGTGGGGGAGCGGTGTCTTGGAAATCCACTAAGCAGACGTGCATTGCTCGGTCTACTATGGAATCCGAGTTTATAGCACTTGACAAAGCAGCTGAAGAAGCTGAATGGCTGCGGAACTTCTTGGAAGATATTCCGAGCTGGATGAAACCTGTGCCCGCCGTACTTATCCACTGTGATAGTCAATCGGCGATTGGAAGGGCACAGAGTAGCATGTACAATGGTAAGTCACGACATATACGCCGTCGACATAATACCATTAGGCAGTTGATCTCGAATGGAGTGATTGCAATCGATTATGCCAAATCTAAAGATAATTTGGCAGATCCCCTTACGAAGGGGCTAAATCGAGATCAAGTATACTGCTCTTCAAGAGGAATGAGATTAAAAATCTACAACTAAAAACGGCTGTAGCGGTAACCCAACCTTGTTGACTGGAGATCCCAAGATCTTGGTTCAATGGGACAACGAAGTTACAGAAGTTGTGTAACAGCACAAGAGATGTGTTATCTCTATCCCAAACCTAGGATGAATTGGTGTTGTCCTATCACATGTAGTGAGGTTAAGCATATGCTTTTAATGACTTCTATACCTTTATAAGGTAGAGTATGGTAGGATACTCTAGATAGAAGTGTCACCTATGTGAGTGTAAAGACAGGCCGCTTCAATGAAACACTCATGAATCCAAGAAGGTGTCCATGGCCGAAACGGAACCAACCATGAAAACCAAAAGTAGGGGAGATAAGTCTCTGTGTGGGTGTTATTGTCTTAGTATACACCAACAGCTGAGCAGTTCAAGACATCACGTTCACTGCGCAGCCTAGTATACTCGATAGCATTCCACTACGGAAGGTTCAAAGCCACAAGCTACCTCTCCCGATGCTTTGACTTATCGATTGGACTCTTGTAAAGTGTCAACATGCATACATTAATTTCCATTCATGTGGGGGATTGTTGGATATGATTTTGCGAGGCGAAATCAAAGTACCATCGATCGATGAAAGTCATATTTGACTTCAAAATCGAAATTTACGTTTCGCGTAGATAAATCTAGACTATTAATTTGCTCAAAACCAATTACGGTTGAATGAGAAATTAAGTGTTTAAAGTCGTGCTCAAAATAGCGTTAAGGAGAAAGATGGGGATTAGTCTCACATCGCTAATTGGCGAAAGCCAATGTTTCCTTATATGTGTTGCTATGCTTTTGCAGTCAATACAAAAAGCACAGGTGCTCTCTACCCTTGGGCGAGCAGGTGCTCGCACCTGCGAGCCCGCCACCCGCCACGCGCGCACGCGCGCACGCGCGCAATGGGCGCTTTGTTGGCGCACTTTGCACTTCGTCGCGAGGAGCATTGAGGAGCTTCATTTATGCTCCACGTGGCAGTGACGTGGCGTGCCTGCGTGACACATGACTGTGCAGGGAGAGCGCTGACTGGGCTATTGACTGGGCAGACAGATGACGATCGTTGGATCGAAGATGGCAACAAGATCGCATGGGGCGCGATCTGGATCGTTGATACTGCAGGGTCACGATCAGACCATTAGCGAGGGGACTGATCTGGAGCGTCGAATTAAATGGAGTAATCTGACGGCTCAGATCAAAGATGGGATGAAGAGTTATAACTCTTCGAATCCAGCGGACGAGATTAGATTAAGTTAAAATCTCTTCAGATCTAACGAACCAGATTAAAAGCCATCTGAAGAGTTATAACTCTTCAGATCTAATGGCTGAGATCAGAACCCTTTAAAGGGTTATGAACTGATGGTTCGGATCAGTCCTCGCCAAGGGTCACTTGCCTCTTCACCTACTATATAAAGGATCCCTCCTTTGGAAATATTCATTCATTCAATCATTCGAAGCATTCAAGCATCTAAGCATTAGAGAGCTCATCTTCTGCATCGAGAGTCCGAAAATCCTACGGAAAGGTTCGCCGGTCTCGGAATTTGAAGTGCTACTATTCCGAGACGACGTCGTTGTATCTTGGGAACGAATTGCTGCTATCCGTGAGCACCGTAGCGGAGCAATATCGTTTTACGGAGATAGTGTCCAACACTAGCCTCGACGTAAACAAATTCAGTTTGCTACCTCCCGGCAGCAACTTCCCGGAAGTTCCGACGGTCGAGTAAAATCGACTAAGTCAAATACCGCGGAGATTACAAAAAGGTCACAGGACCGCCAACACTTTGGAGGAGTTACAATTATTATGCTAACTTTCAGGTAAATAATAGTCCTAGTCTCCAGGAAATCAGGTCCATGTTGGACTTGATCTAAATTATACTGAGTCTAGAAGATCTGAATCAACGGTGCTAATGTAATTAAATTGTGGTGTTACTTTTTAAAAATCAACACCATAATAGTTATTACATGCATGCAAAAGAGAGGAGAGAAAAGAGAAATTATGATATGTTGCGGACCGAGATGTTACATACCTAGGCGGACTCGGGGAGCTTGGATTGAATCCAAGTGCCGCGATTCAATCCAGATTCCTGAATTTGAATTCAGTAACTTTTTTTATTTTTTTTTAAATTTTTTTTTGATATATGATATATATTTTTGGTTTAAGATTTTAAGGTTTAGGAGTTGAGTTATTATGGGTTTAAGCTAATAAAATTTTCATTTTATGGGTTTAAGCTAATAAAATTTTCATTTTATGGGTTTAAGCTAACTAAAATTTCCCTGGGTTATAAAATCAGGGATAACCTAGTTTTTATTTTGTATTGTATGGTGACAAAAGATAATAACGCTATAACTAAAGAAGTTTGAAAGTTTGGTCCGGAGCATAATATAACAGTGTGTATATATAATATTTCCTTAATATAAATTATATCCTTTGAGAATCTAAAATTTTTTATTTGAACACTATAACCAAAGATGTAAGTCTCAACCATAGAGAAAAAAATCTTATTAGTTTAAATTCATTATAACTCAACCTTTAAATCCTACAATCTTAAACCCTAAATACATATAATATACCCCTAAAGTTTAGGTTTCCCAATTGGGTTATAGTATTCAAACTAAAAAAATTTAAGATTTTATCTGTAGGGTTTAGACTTTCCAATTAGGTTATAGTGTTTGAGCTAAAAAAATTAAAAATGAAAAAGTTTTAGGTGTTCACATGGTATAGTAATGTATTTAAGGCTTATATTTTAGAAAATATTGGTTAAAAAATTAACAGTGACATCATGGTTGGGGCGCCCGGATTCAATCCAAACACCCGGATTTCAATCTTTTTAATCTCTATTGGGGCACCTAGATTGAATCTAGGCACCCCATTCAATTGTTTTTTAAAATATTTTTTTTATATTTAAATTCTAAATACCGATAATATACTACGTGAGTATTTAATTTTTTTTTATCTTAAATATTATAACTCAACAAGGAATCATGAACCCCATAGAGAAAATTTTATTAACTTAAACTAACTATAATCCAACTCATAAATTTTAAAATTTTAAATTCTAAATATATATATATATATATATATATATATATATATAATATCTCGTGAATATCTAAAATTTTTTATATAGAATACTAGTTATAATCCAATAGGAAATCCGGAATCCTAGAAGAAAAATCTTATTCACTTAAATTTACTATAATTAAATCCTTAAATTTTAAAATCTTAAACCCTAAACACATATAATATATTAAAAAAAATATTTAAACAAATCTTACTGCACAGGCTTGGGGCACCTAAAATGAATCTTGCGCGCCGAGAATTCACAGACGCGTAGAGCAGAGGCACTCAAGATATCAAATTTATGAGAGAAAAGAGTAGAAAGAAGGAGACAAATCAAATTGGATAAATAAATACCACGGGAAAAGGGATGTCTTTTAAATATTTTCAAAATTTAAGGTGTCTTACAATCAATTCCGAAGTTGAGTTAGGGGCGCAAATGAAGAGTCGGTTCGTGAGCTTTTACAGAAGATTGGAAAAATATTTGATAATGAAGTGTCGGTTCATAAGTTTTTCCGAAAAACTTCGAAAAATATTTAATTTATATTTAAAATTATCGAATTCGAATTGAACTCGAATTGATAATTTTTTCGAACCAAATTTAAATTCGTAATAATTTATTCGATTATTCATGAATTGCTCGCTAGTCAAATTCATATCAAATTTTAATTATTTTATATAATTTTAATTTAAATATATTTAAATTAAAATTCAAATAATTTAAATTAGCAGTCACGCTTCCCAGATGAGGCCACGTCATCATATTTTTTCCACGGTCTAAAAATATTGTTCAGCTAACTTCATTTCAAGTTACAGAGGAAATTTAGCATCAAGATATTTATATTTAAATAATAATTTAATGAACTGAATTCGACTAATTTTATAATGAATCCGCTGAATAAACGAGAGTTGTTGGTAGCTCAATGCTAAAATTGCTCGAGCACAAAGAATTATTTTTCGAACTGAAATTATAGAGTATCAGTGAAGAGAAGTGCCAAATGCACCTGGGTAGATTGATACTCTATAAATAACGCAAATGTACAACGGTGATACACTATCTCATTTGCGCGCAGGAGGCAATTTAGCTTACATTTATGAAATATCTGAAAGAAACATTCCAACTTCAGATATACACAGGACCACCGTTGCTAACTTGATGAGTGATCTCAAAATGGAGACCATCTCTAACGATACACAATAATGCGTAGTTGAAACATGGAAGAATAACTTACTGAATATGCATATGCTTCCATAGCAACAGCTACTTTCCGACCTTTATTGTATAGTGTATGCATATTGACAACAGGTAACCGCATCGTCATATAGTGATCCAATTAACCACCCCTCTGTGGATCAGATGCATCTCACTGAATGCTTACCACAGACCATGGGTCCAATCTAGCGGCAGGTAGCGAAGGGCTTATGATAGGGCCACGTCTCACAACAGAGAAAGCTTCATTTAGACGAGCTGCATGGATCTTCAACTGAGATGTTTTCTGTAGATGAATAAGAAAAATGCTAGGAATTATTAAAGATCACCACATTACATGGATGTTTTCTGCAGCCAAAGAAGACGTGCAAATAACCTCAAACAAGTATCCATTATCTGGGCCACTCCGCTGAGGGAATTTATGAGGGAAAGAAGAGAAAGTAGTACAAAATTACACAGAGATTCATTATTTATGTACATTTTTGTAATTCTTTCCTTTTTCTCCCTTATATATTTCATTCATGTAATACGACCCTCTAAAGGTTGTAAAGCAGAAACAGATTGAAAAAAGAAAGAAGTCTTACAAAAAAGTTGTAAAGCAGCTATAGATTACCTAAAACTGAAACCTTGTTGATGATAAAAATTCTTCTACTAGTACAACTGCATAAGGTGAACAAGAAAATTGTCCCTCTCAAATAGGAGGATGGAATGGTCAAATTTGTTTTGAGAGAACCTATATGAAATTATTTACCTATTGATGATTGCAAATCTCATACATGTATCGTCTAGAGAGAATACAAAGGTTTACATAGAGATTTTTGGATTTAAATAAAGAATCGAAAAAGAAAAAAAAAATTGAATTTTGCTATAGCATATGAGAGCTTCTTGAAGCACTAGATAAGATGACAAAAGGTAAGTTTCTAGCAGCATTAATTAACTATATACAATCTTGAGCAACCAAATAAGATAGATGGACTTCAGAATATAAAACAAGCTGTATGAGGTATTAGGCCAACAGGATTAGTACGTTTCCAGTTTAATCTCGTACTGACGTTTTAGGTTTAGGATGTTTGTTAAGAGTCAATGTGTCCATGTCATAGGTGTCCTTTGGGAATACAATTAATACAATATTTAATTTCTCAATTTCTACAATTTATCAGAGGTACCCCATTTTCTAATGTTTGCTTCTAAAAGACAATATTAACCCAAGGGGGAGACCACCAACTTCGGCTACTGCCTCCTCATGCTCTTTGATCTTTTTTCTGCTCTTAGCATGTCTCTATTGAAGGTCCCTCTTACTCTCTGAGGACTCCACCACCAACTGCCCTTTGTTCCCCGGAATTTAGCAAATGTAACTCCACTTCTCTTCTCCACATTATAGTCTGGTTGTGAGACACTGTAGGACAGGGAGTTGAAGCACAAATGGCGCTTCGCGATGCAAACACCCTTCACAGCCAGTTTTCTTTGCATAACTTCTGACATCCAGCCTTCTTTGTAGAGCACTCCTGCTCTGTGCTTAATCTGGTATCTCACTGGAAAGGCGACTGGTGACCTCGCCCGAGCCTTCACCATGACACAACCCATTGAGAGAGACCTGTTATTGCCAACTACCATCCTTCAAATCCGTCGAAAGTAATTTTTGTTGCAGAAGCAACAAATCCTCTTTGCGCTTCTTCTAGCCTACAATGATGCCCACAGCTCATTCACGATAAACTGAAGCCTTTGATGCTCTTCTTCCCACACAACTACATGCTACTTCTTCCCTGTAGCAACTTCCTGCTTCATCTTCCCAACATCAACTTCTTTTTTGCTTCTCTCCAGCAATGACTTATTCCGGTCTTGCTTTTCAGATTTCTTGCCACTTTCATACCCCACTGGTATCTCCGTGGATTGTTGTATGGATTGCGTAGATCCTATGTCTGTTGTTGAGTGTTTACCCTTTTCCTATTTCTATGTTCACTGCATGTTGCCCACATATGAGTGGTGAGGAGAAGACCACTCTATCTCCTCTTGAGTCTCTCTTGATGAGTTGGGTAGACTGAGGTCAAACAATTGAAGTATGTGTATTCCATCATAGCTTGATTTCCCCTACAATTGAAGTTTGTGCATTCAATCATAGCTTTATTTTGCCCAGGTATTATGGTTTGCTATTTCAGCATGGTTATGTCAATTGTTTTGTTTTGTTAGAACTTGTCTAGTCTTTTTGCAAGATGGACATAGTATATATGCTCCATCTTCATACATGGGTTGAAGGTATTAACTCAAGTGTTGGGGAGTTTGTCCCACGTTGGTATTCTAGGTTTAGAATGTTTGTTATGAGTCTATATGTACATAAAACAGGTTTTTTGGCGATACAATCAACATGATATTAATTTCCCAATTGCTAGACTAACAAAATTACATGACAGACATCAATTTCCCGAGATTTACTCAACAAATAATTCACACGATCATATGAGATAAGCCAAAGTTATCACGGAAAGGACAGCACTGCAATAGATAATCGATCAGAAGCCTGACTTCATATATTTGGATACAAGACTGCAACTTCTTTAGTAAAACTATGTCGATTATCAATTGTCTCATTTCGAATATTAATCATAGAAAGACTAACTTTCTAATCGATCAAACAATCAAAATCAATTAATGCAATAAAGAAACCTGCTCAAAGGATAAACATAGACCGAAAAGTGATTCACTAAAGAAGAAAATAAGTATAAAAAAGTATCACCTTCTCGTCCAGGATGATCCTGAAAGGAATACTTCTAGATTTCTCTTTCATCCTATACAACCTCTTTCCAAGCATCAGAAGCCCCAAAATGGCCGCAGCTATAGAGATCGACCAAACTGGCTTCGCCTTCAAAGCACAAAACTTTATAAGCTGAAAGGGGAACTTCCACCAAACCGTCTCTCTCCTCTCTCCCCCGCTAGCCTTATTCAAACAATTATTTTGGTTGTCCAATTCCGTTGACGAATCACAGATCTTCACAAGTTCACCGGAATCGTTGTTAACCATTCTTCTCGCCTCAATCTCCCTAATCCCCTCAACGCCCAGATCCTTCCCACCCTCCTCGTCGACATCGGTACTTCCCTTTTCGCTGGTACTTCCCTTTTCGCTACCAGAAGGAGATCGTTTAAATCCATCCATCCCGATCCTCGAAAAACTCATCCCTCCTTCGGTCTGGACCCAGCTAGGGTTATCTGAATCAACCTGTGCCTCCTCCGTGTGGGTGCTCCAATCAGCCTCTTTCTGGTCGTACTTACCGGAATCCAACGCGAAGTAGTCGAATTTGATGACACCGTACTCGAAGTTGCCTTCTGAAGAAGCTTGATAAGACTTTGAATCCTCTCCGGCCTCAGAGCCGAGGAGAATCTCCCAGTCGTATAATTCGTCGTGCCCTCCCATGGAGGCGAACCCAACGGAAATGGTCAGTCGGGGGAGGGAGAGTGATTGAGTAGGGGAGCGCTGTAAACCCCAGAGAGAAAGGTCGGGAAAAAATAATAATAAAAACAAAACAAAAAATGCATGCCATACTCAAATCACAATCGTCCATCATGATTTTGATGGTAGGGATCCTTCCCCACTGTGAATTTCTGATGCAAAAATTATAGGATTTAATTTGAATTTTATAAAAAAATTCAGTATTTTTATAATTTTTTATAAATATTTTAACTATAAACTTTTTTTTTTATTTTACCCAAACTAAGGCAGACTATGTCATGCCGAGAAAAAATAAACTGCCATGGGCTCCACCTGGGACCCACTTGTATTCTCCAATTACTCTGTTCCACGAATAACACGGGGAACCCGGGCCGCGTACGCGATGCATTTATTTCTGTTCGTGTTGTGCTATTTAAGCCATGATGTACTCGGCGGAACCGATTTGCGAACCCCGCTCCTCTCGCGAGCGCTCCCAACAATCTCCTCTACCTCCGCCTGCCTTCGCCGTTCCGCGATATTTTTGCGGCGCCTACTTAGAGCATCTACTCTGCTATCCGCTCATCTCTATCGCGAGGTCCGTGTTTTCTTGCTCCCATTGACAAACTTCACGCCATTACTACCCATCTCTTGTTAAAAAGAGTACTCGACATCTGCTTCGTTGTTGCTGGGTTTAATTCATCATCTTGAAGCCTCCGGATTTCTTCGGTACCGAGGAATTTTTGTTTCCTTTTCATTTTTGGTTAGCCAATGGAAGATGTGTTTCTGCTTCATGCGGGATTTTTGATGAATTTTAATTTGAGGGCGCTTCTTGACCTGTGAAAATATAGGTTAAGTTTTGTATTTTTCGGTAGGATTTCGTTTGATTGTTTGTTTGTTTTACGAAAAGCGTTAATTTGATTTAGTTCCTGAATCTTGCAAGTTGCACCTCACTCCCTTGCAATGATATGTGTGATTAGAAGGAAGCTCAAGTTGTATTGCTATGACTCTCATGATCTTCATTCGTATTTATAAGCAATCAATTATTTGTTTTGATGTTCTCTTATCCATAGATTTTTGTCTCGTTTCTTGTTTTTACTGTTTTTTCATTTAGATTACCATTAGGTATTATTGGAAGATTTTAGAATGTTACCATCTTATCGCTTCCAAAGTTCCAATATCTTCTCCTTTTCGTCCTTCAGTCTGTTTTTGTTGCAGGGATTTTTTTATTTCATTGATGGATCAGTATGATTCTATGAATCACTCATCAGAACTTAGGCACGGACTTCTAAGAGATCGAGTTCGATTGGTCAAGCGGAAGGATTGTAATCGTTATGAAGTTGTTCCAATTCAAGGTTCATTATCATTTGAAAAGGGCTTCTATGTTGTACTACGCACGTGCCAGTTGTTGGCACAAAGCAACGATGGAATTATTTTGGTTGGGGTGGCTGGACCTTCTGGGGCAGGGAAGACAGTATTTACAGATAAAATTCTTGATTTCCTGCCAGATGTAGCTGTAATATCGATGGACAACTATAATGATCCAAGTCGTATTGTTGATAAAAATTTTGACGGTAACTTATTCTCTGAGTTCATTGTTTTGCCATTTTCACATTTAACTTCTCAATCTCTTTTCCTTATTTCATATTTATGAATGGCTTCAACTTTCACCTCACTGAATCCAGTTGTGTTCTTTTTGTTAACTTACAATCTATACTTCCCAGATTTAAAGCTTTTTAGTAATCGCAAACTTCTAATACATGCAATTTGCTTTTAGATCCGCGAATAACAGATTATAGAACATTGTTGGAAAACATTAGAGGACTAAAAGATGGGAGATCTGTTCAAGTGCCGATATATGATTTTAAAGCTAGCAGTCGCGTAGGATACAGGTAATATTTTTATGAAGTACGCTGTGGCAAAGGGGTTGATTTTCAGGATTGAGCTAGATTTTAAGCACAATAGAACTGCTAGATGTCTGATTACGATAAACATAAGCTATCTTTTTGCTTGTCTTCCTAGCAGGACTGTTGATGTACCAAGCTCTCGAATAGTCATTCTGGAAGGTATCTATGCTTTGAGTGACAAATTGCGCCCTTTACTTGACCTCCGTGTTTGCGTGACGGGCGGCGTACATTTTGACCTTGTCAAAAGAGTTTTGAGAGACATCCAGCGTGCTGGACAAGGACCTGAAGAAATAATTTATCAAATTACAGAAACGGTCATTTATTTTCAAACTCTTCTTTTAAAAAAAAATGATATACTTTTTCAGTTAGATGCACTTACTTTTTTACTTGCATGATGAACAAGTTCATAAGACATTGTTTTTCGGTTTGTCAAATATAGCTTCTTTTCTCTGCTTTCACTAAGTATTTAATACTATGCCTTTCCTCAAATAAAAAGGTATTTGAAAGTTAAAATTAAACCCATGCAGTATATTTGCAGGTCTATCCAATGTACAAGGCTTTCATTGAACCAGACCTGCAAACAGCGCATATAAAAATTAAGAACAAGTTCAATCCGTTCACAGGCTTCCAGAATCCAACCTATACTTTAAAGGTACTATTTGCGTTTTCCCTTTTTTTCTTATAAAGTTGGCTTGGTAATTTTAATAAGAAATTTTAGAACTGTTCTTTTTTTCTCATTTTCACTTGTACTAATAAGTGTTGTCCAATATTGTAGTCAACAAAGACTATTTCAGTGGACCAAATTAAGTCGGTTCTCTCTGAAGAGCACGAAGAAGTTAGAGAGGAAACTTATGACATATATCTATTACCACCAGGTGAAGATCCAGAAACATGCCACTCTTATTTACGAATGAGAAACAAGGATGGGAAGTACAACCTTATGTTTGAGGTTTGCTCTTTTCTCTTTTCTCCATGTGGATTCTAGTTTGAAAATTTTAGTATAATAACAATGTTATAGTATCTTTGTAAGGTAAATAGGCTTATGATCTGCAGCAAACATAATTCTATATTACTAGTTTCTCTTTATCTTTTTGCACTAAATCCGAACCTTAGACTTGTTTGTTTTGAACTTTCTTTGCCAATTATGCTCTAAGCTTCTATCTTGATACTCTTACTGGTATCCTTAGACATTTTTATCATAACTAAGTTATTTTTGTAACTAATTCATATTTGTAGCCAGATCCATGCTTGTGTGTGTTCTTTCAACCTCCTGCATCATGTTAAAATTTCAGATTCTTGATCTTTTGTAGATTGTTGCATTTTTAGGCTTTGTTTATATTGTTTTTGCTCGTTTATGGAAAATTTTGGTTCTTCAATCTTTGTTTTCTTGAGTTTTGTAATTCCATTGAGGCAAGGCATTGTTTGGTAGAGTAGTTCGATCATGACCTACTTAGCTGAAAGAATTGATCCATTAATAGCAGTCACTTTTGACATTTGATAAGCACTCTACTGAATTTCTACCTATCTCTCTAATTGTTAATATAACATGGATCTTCTTGCCTATAAACATGTATTCATTCTGATTAAATCTGTAAAGTTTAATCATTGTTCAACTGGGTGAATGCTCAGGAATGGGTCACAGACAACCCCTTCATCATTTCACCGAGAATTACTTTTCAAGTTGGTGTGCGTCTTCTTGGTGGGTTAATGGCACTAGGCTATAGCATTGCAGCTATTTTGAAAAGAAAAAGCCATGTATTCTCTGATGATCGAGTGGTTGTAAAGCTTGATTGGTTAGAACAATTAAATCATTGCTATATACAGGTAACTCTTTCTTATTGCATGAAATCATCTTATTTTGAACAATTTAAATCATTTTCATCATTTCCAGTATTACGTCATACATTGCCTTGGATTTATTGGAAGATGCATTTGTTACTTGCGTATGTATCTTTAGATATATTTACTAATTGGCAGCTTTAGTGGAGAAGAGATTCATGTTAACAAATTTTATTCAGTCACTTTGGTTTCTGATTCTTTGCAAAATTAGCTTCTTTCTGCTCTAATAGTCTAATGTAACATCCCATCTTCAGATTCTTTTTCCAATTATATTTTAAGGTAGGTGGAGAAGGGTATTGTTATCGTCCGTCTATCACTTTAATATGTATGGTGGATATTGAAATAACAAATTTGGCATTATCATCTTAGGTTTTGAAGAAGTTTTTAGGCAGCAAGTGCTAGTCTCACTACATAACACACATTGTATGCGAGATTAGTATTAAAACATAGTAAAATATTTATAATGATAAAATGACTAACAAATACCAACTGGATTTATCAATCTGTCCAAACATAATTTCACATACTATTTTAACATATACGAAATAATTGTACATAGGTCATATTATTAGTAACTACTAACATGCATATGATAACTAAAGTGCTGATCACTTGCAAAATAATTGTTTTACATCAACTCTAGTGGAGAAAAATCATCACAAAATTTCTTAGTTGTCGACCATCTAAACTGGACTAGTTTTCTCCTTTTCACTGCATAGGAGGTAAGGGACTCGTCTTGCACGTCTAGTGCTTGAACAATGTAAAGAGATTGCATATCGCACATGTGATGTGATCCCTACTCTAAAATGCCTAGGCAGGTGCATAGGCCGCTTTTCAGAAGTATCAAATTGTGTTTATCTCTGACTCAGAATTTAAGGATCATTTCAGTGTTTTTATCAATGTGAGCTTTGAAAGGACAGTCCTTGCTTAGCAGTAACATTGACATAAGGCTGTGTATATCTACATGTTAGGACCAAAAGGAATTTAGATATTTCCACAATGGCATGATATTGTCCACTTTGGACCTAAGCCCTCATAGTTTTGCTCTTAGGCTCTCCCAAAAGGCCTCATGCCAATGGAGATATGAAATTCCTTATAAACCTATGATCTTTCCATGTGTTATCAATGTGGGACTAAGTTTGCACCTTGCAACCTCTAACAAACCCCCCCCCCTTCAAACAAAGGACTACATGCCCCCACCACAAACGAAAACACTTTCCGTTTAGATGTCTAATCCATCAGGACTTTCTGCCCCTCGGTCCACCTGACCTACTAGGACCACCTAGCCGCAACTAGAACTGGTCCTCTTGATCAAGACACGGGAGCCCACATATCCTTTATTTAAGACTTAACGCACATGGTTAGATCTGGATGAGCAACCTGGCTCTGATACCACTTGTTAGGACCAAAAGGAATTAGGATATCTCCACAATGGCATGATATTGTCCACTTTGGGCCTAAGCCCTCATGGTTTTGCTCTTGGGCTCTCCCAAAAGGCCTCATGCCAATGGAGATATGAAATTCCTTATAAACTTATGATATTTCCATGTGTTATCAATGTGGGACTAAGTTTGCACCTTGCAACCTCTAACACTACACAATGGTGTTAACATGTGCTACCTACTGTTCTTTATTCTCTTTGGTGCAACAACAATTATCCTTGAACCTGTATGTTTGAGAATTGTCCTAATTATGATACAGGTAGAAGGAAAAGAACGAAAGTCTGTCAAGTGCATAGCAGAGCAGTTGGGTTTGGAAGGTTCCTACATTCCTCATACTTACATTGAACAGATTCAACTGGAAAAGCTCGTGAATGAACCAATGGTATTATTTATTTATAAAAGATGGAATTTTTATGACATCATCTTTAGGATAATTGGTGTTCTATCCTTTATTCGATGTGTAGGCATTGCCAGATGAATTGCAGAGAAAGCTAAGTCCATATGATGAAATGGTCTTTAGTCCTATAGAAGCTCCTGAACAGGCATCTAGAAATATGGTTTTAATGGAAAATAAGAATTCTACCAGGTCAGTAATCTTAACCTCTATATAATCATTACTACAGTAACTTTTATTTATTGTGCTCAATGATTGATCTACCAAGCATCAGAAATATTCCAGAAACAGTTTTTGCTATACACCTTGTCAAAAACTCTGCTCGAGGATAGG
The DNA here is from genome assembly GCA_024364735.1 of Boesenbergia rotunda. Taxonomy (NCBI): domain Eukaryota; kingdom Viridiplantae; phylum Streptophyta; class Magnoliopsida; order Zingiberales; family Zingiberaceae; genus Boesenbergia; species Boesenbergia rotunda. The sequence goes on along the minus strand of JAGFNQ010010423.1, from coordinate 167,469 downwards.
AGCGACCTGATACTTAACCACTTACAATGCAGCCAAATTACCTACCTGATGCTCCTTAAGTTATTGATTAAAAGCTAATGCATGATTCTCAAATATTTCATTCAACTTGTTGGCATTTCAATCTCTGTTAAACAAACTGGATGTAAGATACATCACCAGGAGTTTAATGTATATATGATTCCATCCCCTTGCAGATTATATACACAAAAGCATTCTCAAAATCTTCAAGCCATGCGAGCCTCTTACAACTTGTCTGTTGGAGGCTTGTGAGTGGCTTGAAGATTTAGAGAATACTTTTGATTATATAATGTGTAAGGATGTCAAAAAGACACAATTAGTTAATCGTCAGCTGTGCATGTGAGTTAGTCTAGAGGATTATGGCGACCCAAATTTAATTCCCATGAAAGCATTTTATTCATTTATATTTTTTTTTCCTTTTGCTTCCCTTTTCTCAGCGTGATACTGACCTGAACTTGTCTCCCTCACTTGTGAAAACACTTCCCATGCATCCTCCCTCCTGTTCGCCGCTCGACTCCTTCAACCTTACAACAACCATCTTCTTCCAGGGGTTGAACAGCGCCGATCACTTCCTTTTCTGAGCTTTCTTTTTCCTCAATCTGTTCTTTTGTTTTTGATATCACTAGCCAAGCTATCTTCGTCTTTAGTTCTATAATTTTATTGACAACATATGTTCAATTATCAGCTAACAACCTAGTATAGATCTTTAATAATTCCCTAAGGTTCTTGTATATGCATTTGTTCAGAGTAATGTCTCGGTCCTACTCGATGCATGAGGACAAAAGCGTTGCTAAGCTCACTGCACTTACCATCAATGACAGAAGTTCTGATGGACACGCCTTTGAATCATCTGCAATCAGCCAGGTGACCTTTAACTAATCAGTTTGCAGATGAAAAATCTTAATGTTTGCCGTTCAATTTTGATTCACGGGATGTTGGTGTGCGCGTGTTCGCATGCCGGCACATTCTGGCTATAAGACAAATTAATAAAGTACTTTTATATTTATTTCGGGTCTGTCCTATGTAGGAAAATGCTCAACTCTCAGAAAAGATATCAACTCTAACTGAAAGGATTTATGCGCTTACCTCACAAATGGAAGAACTCAACTCAATGTTTAGTTCCCAGAAAATTGTGGCAAGCCCACAACGTTTACTTCTTGAAAGTGAAACTCTTCCGACATCACTGTCTGTGTCTAACCAAAGCAATGACAAACTAAACAAAGATTCAACCCTGACAGATGAGGTATGTTTGGCCTTTGATTAACTTCTTTTCTTCAGAAATACAATGTTTCTAATTGGAGGTTTTTCAAAAGTCTTTTTGTAACTTAACATTTTTCTTCTCACATATTCTTCAACATCTATGGTCCTAAACATGTTCTTCCCATAATTGGAATATCAAGAGGGACTGTATTTTTACTTATTTCTCGTTGTATAATTCATCAGCCAGTTGCAAATAGAATAAGAAAGCGAATCAATCTTTTATTGTTCTATTAAGGATCACAATTGCTATTTTGTTCTAGAAATAATGATGATGTCTTTCATTATTTGCAGCTCCTGCTCATCGCCCGAGGACATCACCAAATCATGCAACGTTTGAGTAACATTTCGACCTTAGTGAGTGAGCACTTGACCAAGCAACAAAGAATCCAGAGCAAAAATAAACTGCTCGATTTCATGTTCATGGGGACTCCAGTCATGATAGTGGTGGTTGGCGGCATCAGCAGTTTTCTTTTGAAACGTTTTAAGCAAGACTAAATCCAGGCCCGAGTAGTAACACCATTATTTAGCTCCGGTTGCAGGACTAGAAACAACTAGTCCCTCTTTACAGCCATTTTTTTTTGTTGTTGTCATTGCTTTCCATATGTCTGGGAGAGAAGATTCATAGTTTTTCCCCCCTCACTGATTCTTCTTTTCCCCCCTCTCAATAATGTAGATGTAAATTGTTATTGGGCATCACCTTTAAATTTTGAGTCGACAACGTTGCCATTTTTTCTCATCTTGAAAGTTTTCTAGTTGCCTAAAAATCGTATAGATCAAGATTCCTTTTGGTCCACCGAGCGCACTCTTGTTTAACTTATCATGTGATAGACGAGGATTTAGTCAGACTCGTGGTGGTGGACTTTGGCCATTGCACCGAATATCTTCTAGTTAGCTAGGTTTGGCTGTGAGATAGAGAGCTACGGTGGATTCGATAACGATGGCTTTAGGCGTGACAGGAAGCATGATGATTTACTTCCTGCTTTCGCATTTTGGTTTAATACCACATACAAATATACTGAATCCAATTTGAACACGGTCACGGAAAGGTGCTCCTGTCGATGGCCTAAACGAGACGGATGTGTCACATCTGTACTCCACTTTCCCAAATCATCCTCCGACCAGTAACAACGCAAAGACTGATTCCTTACCCCACAATGTGGAACCGCAACCAGGCCGCCAAAAATTGATTCAATGTGAGTGTACGACCGTATGCCGCCCTCACGCTGCCTTGCCGTTTTGACTAGAAACTTTTTGACTCCGCGTCATCCTCCCCCGAACACACTACCAATATCTTAATTTATTTTTCAGTCAAACTCCCACGCTTAAAATGGTTGACTTCTAATCCGAGTTGCCAGGGTATAAATAAACGTGTCTGACTAGAAGCTCTCCAGTTTCCCTTCTGGTTGTCCAACGCCACCGCAGCGCTGCCGGCCGGTCGGCCGGTCGGAAAGAAGAGAGACAAAATGAATCCACCAACCGGCGAGAGGAAGTACAAGGGAGTCCGCCGAAGGCCTTGGGGCAAGTGGGTGTCGGAGATCCGCGTGCCGGGCACACGCGAGCGCCTGTGGCTGGGCTCCTACTCCACGCCCGAGGCCGCCGCCGTCGCCCATGACACCGCCGTATTCTTTCTCCACGGCCCCGGGGCCCCCTGCGGCCTCAACTTCCCCGACCGCGTGGCGGGACTCGCGTGGGCCAGTTTGTCTCCGACCTCAGTGCAGACAGTTGCGTCGGAGTCCGGGATGGACGTCGATGCTCAGCTAGCTGTTCTTACGACCGCAGGCGGCGGCGGCACAACCGGTGGCGCCGGTGGAACCGGAGATGCTGGAGGAGGCTCGACGGGAGGAGGTCAGGGGAAGTAGAATTGGGAGGCAAACGGAGGAGATCATCGGAGATGCTTGTTTAGATACTCTTGTTTTTCATATTCTCGACTGAAAATTATAGACCATTCAGAAAGCTAAGCGCTAAAATCTCATTCAGGGCTGCAGACGCTATTGATCTCTGGATTGTAGGAAGAAATTATTGTTCATTATTGTCAAGAGGCCCTGTTCCTTCATAATTTTTGTGAAAGGGAAGACATCTGACTACTTTAATCATACGAAATATATTTGTAGAGCTGACTCTTTATTGTTTGTATGACTTGACTGTTTTAAGTCTTTTTTTTTTTTTCAAAAGGAACTTATATGGGATTAACTTAGTTTTACTGCCCGGAAATACAATTCAAGACTTCTAAATTCTATAAATGAATCTGAAAGTATATTCCTCAACTTCAAGATTGTTGGAATTTCTTATGACTTGTATCTCCTCGGTATTTGACTTAGTCGATTTATGATCGTCGGATCTTCCGGGAAATTGCTTTCGGAGGAAGCAAACTGATTGGTTTACGTCGAAGCTAGTGTTTAACACTATCTCCATAAAATGATATTGCTCCACTACTGGTACTCACGGATAGCAGCAATTCGTTTCCAAGATACAACGACGTCTTCTCGGAATAATAGCACTTCAAATTCCGAGACCGACGAACCTTTTCGTAGGCTTTTTGGACTCTCGATGCAGAAGATGGATGAGTGCAAAAGCTTTAGATTGCAATGCTTGAATGAATGAGATGATCAAGTGGAGGGATCTATTTATATTGAGTGAAGAGGTAAGTACCCTTTGGTTCGGACAGATCTGGACCGTTAATAACAAAAGAGTATAACCCTTTAAATATCTTTTAATCTCGTCCCTTGATCTGAAGAGTTATAACTCTTCAGATCCCATTTTGATCTCGACCGTCAAATTAGAACATTTAATCCGACGCCTCAGATCCATCCTTCCTCTTCACAGTCAGATTCGAATCCGACGCTCCAGATCGCACCTGCCTGCGATCTGTCCAGATCTTTGATCCGACGCTCCAGATCGCATCTTCCTGCGATCTGTCCAGATCTTTGATCTGATAGCCACCATCTGTTCGTTCAATCCAATCATCGTTCTCTACAGACGATGCGTACGTGCGAAGTGCAAAGTGCGCCAACAAAGCGGCCATTGCGCACGTAGTGGGTGGCGGGCTCGCAAGTGCGAGCACCTGCTCGCCCAAGGGTAGAGACCTCCTGTGCTTTTGTATTAACAATATTAGCACAAGAACACATATAAGGAAACACTGGCTCTCGCCGGTTAACAATATGGGACTAAAAGCCCCATCTTTTTCCTTAATGTTCATTTGAGCGTATCTTTGAACAATTAATTTCTCATTCACCCTTAATCGATTTTGAGTAAATAAATAGTCCAGATTTATCTACGCGAAACGTAGATTTCGATTTTGAAGTCAAACTTGACTTTCAACGATCGATGACATCAAAATTTTGCTTTACAAAATCGTATCCAACAAAGATATCTAATTGATCTACCAAAATCCATAGAAAGCATAAAGGGGCGTTTGATATGCTTGTTTTCCATTTTTATTTTATGTAGAAAATGCTATTTTCTGGAAAACGTGTTTGATTTACATTTTCCAACCTTGTTTTTCAGAAAAAGATATAGCGTTTTCTGGAAAACTAGAGAATGAAATAAAGTCATTTTCAGAAAATGAGAAAATGTGATTTTCTGAAAAATGAAATAGAAAATGGAGTAAATCAAACGCCCCCTAAATTTTTATCAGAAAATTTTCAAAGTAATTTTGAAAGTACTTGTTAAATATATATATATTTTAAAAATAATCAATATTTTTTCCCATCTTTTTTCAAAGAATTTTTGAAAAGTAATTTTTAAGATTTTTCAAATGAATTTAAAAAGTTTCAAAGAATTTTCAAAAAGCTTTATAAAATAATCAAGATTTAAAAAAACAAAAAGTTTCAAAGATATTGTTTTTCAAAAAAATTTCAAGGGACAAACACATATTGATGTGATAGTCACATCCTAATCGTTAACCCAGGCATCCGTGGTTCGATCCTCAGTTATGGCGCATTTTACAAGAATTTTTCCTCCAAATGGGACGCGAACTCTGGGACGCTGGACTTCTAGACTGCCCACTGTGAGCGCTTCCCGATTTACCCTGGTGACCGGTGAGAAATTTTTGTGAGATCGAGTCGATCACCTTAGGTTCAATTTGTCTGCTATCTGATTCATATATGTGATAGTCCCATCCTGCCACAACACGGCATAAAAATTCAATACCTTCTTCAACTAAATTCGACGAGAGAGATTTATAATACGGAGAGTATTAGTAGTTTCTACATGTAACTAAATAGTTAATAGTCATACTGAGCTGGATCAAAGTCAAACCTATGACGATGACCCAAGATGAGAGGCCGAATGGATCAAAGTCAAATCTATGACGATGACCCAAGATGAGAGGCTCCACCATTCGGCTTGGCCTGCCTGATACTTACAATTACTCCATTCGGCTTGGCTTGACCAATTCCTCTAGTTCAACCACTCAACTCAGCTGGTAATCAATTCGGTCATGTCGATTTCTTCATCTCAACCACTCGGCTCGGCTGACAGTGAACCAGAGACGAGAAGCTCCAGCACGAGTCAGTTGACGGTGGACTCAAGACGAGAAACCTCGCTAGATTCAACCTTACCGATCAGCCCTGCCGAGTGCCGAGTCATCTTAACCATCTCTGGCCTTCAATACAGGAAGCATGGCCCACAGCAAGGTGGGATCACGGAACAGAGGGATGACATGACCATAGAGCATTGGTAACACATCACCTTCTATACTTTCACGGAATGTCTCATCGATCAGGATATAAAAATACGTGGATATCATCTCTCTAGCAGTGTAATATATAAAAAATAATTTGTCTTACAAAAAGGGTTATGCACATATCAAACCCTTAAGTTTTTCTCTTCTTTACCACTGATCCCGAACTAGTTTACATGCAATTTGATCTGGCAGCCTAGCATCTCATCAGTAGGAGATAGACTTGTAGGCTGCGGGAGCCCATAGGGTATAAGGCTTATATGGGTAGCTCGGCCTTATTCCCCCGGGAACGAGAAAGGATAGGCCCTGGTAAAAGATAATCATCGAGACTAAGGGAATCGGAAGTCCCCAAAAGACCCCCGAGTCCAGGAAGGCCTGGGTCGGGAGGCTCGAGCCCAAGAAGACTCGATCCACAGCGCCACTGAATCTCAGTTCTCCCGAATCGGGAGAACCTCGAACTCAAAGCATCTTGAAAACATATGCAACTATACGCTCACACACCACTCAGCTCAGTATCCCCGATCGGGCGCGTGACAACCCACGTTCCTCAGAATCGGCCTGATTGAGCGTCCAAACTATCGCGGGCCTGCCCTCGCGCTCCTCTCAGTTCGGCTCCCAACCGACGCGTGGCGGCCCACGCTCCTGGGATAAGCCCGAGCCAGAGGAGACTTTACTTGAGGTATCACCAAAGTGCACCAGGACTCTAGGCCCTCAGTCGACCTCCTGATCTTGTGCCCTCAGTCGGCACCGGTACTCTAGGCCCTAAGTCGGCCTCCTCATCCTGTGCCCTCAGTCGGTACCGTTACTCTAGGCCCTCAGTCGGTCTCCTCATCCTGTGCACTCAGTCGTTCTGTGCCCCCAGTCAGCATTCGTGTCTGAGGTATTATTGTGGCTCACCAGAACAACCACTCCTTAACATAGGACTCGTAAAAACTGTACAGGGTCGGTGTAGGTCAGGCACCACTCTGGCCCGAATCGCGAGCATCTTGCTGACGCCATGATCTCCCTGTCATACCCTGTCCCCCCCGTACTGCGATCACATATGCTGGTGTCAGGCCGAGCAGCGCCTAACGACGCTTGCCTTTAAGTTGACAACGCTCTTTTCCCTATTTCGATATGCAACACATTACCCTGCCACATCTGGGCATGCCTTGCTCTGTCCTCACTTCACGACAAAAGGTGGCAGGGGAGGCAGAAACTGTCAGCCTATCAGCTTCCCCGGCTATATAAGCATCTCCACTCCATATCCCCCAAGTACGCGCGATAGTACAATTTTACTGCTCTATTGTTTTTCTTTTGCTCTTCCACCACCGGGGACTGACTTGACCGTCGGAGTGCCTTGTCGGGGACCTTTCCCGGCGGGTTCTAACGCTCTTGGTCTTGCAGGCCAGGAGCGAACACCGGAGCCCACGTCAACAACTTGTGAGCTTCAGGAGACCATCTCACCCTTGGGAGTATACCTCGCCTCGCGACAGGATCAACCACTATTCTTCTTCTATTATACTTTGTTTTTTTTCGCTCTCCCGATAAAAGATCCATCTTGAACGTCAAAGTGATTGATCCAAGATATCCCTTTGATCTCTGATGGGATCGAGCATCCCTTGATTGACACGTGACCTATGAAAGCTACGTGCTAGGGCCCACTGAACTTGAAGGTTAGGTCAGGCTTCCGAAACCACCTCGGGAGTATAGGCGCCCGGGCTAGCCAGGCCGTAATCTCCTGAGACCCTCTCGGGAGAACAAACCTCCGAGGTCAAGCCAGGCAATAAGTCCCCGTGACTGTCTCGGGCCGTAATCTCCCGAGACCTCCTCGGGAAAATAGACCCTCGAGATCAGATAGGGTTGTAAGCCTGAAGACCACCTCGGGCCATAAGCTCCCAAGACTTCCTCGGGAGGATAGACCGCCGAGGTAAGGTCGGGCTGTAAGCTCCCGAGACCACCTCGGGAAAACAACCCCGGGACCATCCTCGGACCATCTGGGGGGGCGTAGCCCAAAGGTCAATACACCAGATTTAAACTCCCACGACTTCCTCGGGAGGACAAACCCCGAGGTAAGGCCGGGCTGTAAGCTCCTGAGACCACCTCGAGGAAATAACCCCCCAAGATCATCCTCGGACCATCTCGGGGAGGCATAGCCCAAAGGTCAATACACCAGATAGATCGATCTCAAGTGACCGTTCCTCTTTCCAGATCAGGAAAGTCGTCGGCTAATTATTGTCTGCTACACGTAATAATTAAGGCCTTAATAATTGTTGCGGTTGTTAACTAAAAATTATCATGTAACCGACGAGTACGGAACGTAGAGGGAGAACGTGGAATACATGTGACCCAGCCCACAGGTATATAAAGTGTTTCAACACGCAAGTAAAGGGGGTATGCTCATTGAACTCATAACATTCTACTTCCTCGTTGTCCTCCTGTAAGTGACCTAGATTTTGACTTGAGCGTCGGAGTGGGTTTCACCGGAAAATCTCTGATGTGTTCCCATTAACACTCTCATAGGGCACGATATACTTCCTTTCGTCATCATCCTTATGGGCTAAACTCTATATTGATTCATTCCGAAACAATCTCCATTCTAACTCTCTGTTGAGAATTGTAAGCATCCGGACGGTTAGACCTTCTCTCACGCTCGATGACTCCATCCATATAGAAGATAATTATTCAATAATTCACTCATCTAGGGTCTCAATAGAAACACTAATAATATTATTGCAAATGAATTATTTGAGCATTTTTTAATCATGTACGTGTTTCCATTTCACACGCTGTCCCTGTTGCGGTACCATCGTAAAGTGTTTTCATAATTAATTAAATATTTAAATGTCAATTCTTAACTGTAGCACGGAATTAGTTTTCTGATGTGAAAAGATAATTCTGGAAAGTTAACTTCGGAGCGGGATTGAGTGATTCGCGGAGCTTACTCGGAAAAAAAAAGGGATTCATATTCAATATGCTTGTGGAATTATAACAACGGACGGATTCACATCGCTATGCCCATTTCATATTCCACCCTTTTTTCAAGTACCCACTTAGAAATACAGAAATTAATTGGTCAATAGAGGAAAAAGTGGGCTGGCTACGTCATTGGCTTCTCAAGGAGGGCGGAGAGATACCACTCGTTCATCTCGATGCCGCGGTCCAGCTTCCGGCCGGCGTTCCACCGGCGCTTCCAAAATCCGATGCGCTCGAACATGGGGACGTAGGTGACGTTGAGCTGCTCGCCGAGGCAGAAGAAATGGTCGAGCCAGAAGAGGCCGCCTGGCCGCAGCACCCGGTAGATGTCGAACAGCGCGAATTCCAGGATGGCGTCGGGGATCCAGTTGCTGAGGACGTGCATGGAGTGCACCAGGTCGAGGGTGTTGTCGAAGAACGGCAGCCGGTGAGCGACGCTGAAGTATATGGCTACCAGTCCCCGCGAAGCGATGAAGTTGTTGAACGGGCCGTCGAAGTTCATGCTGCTCGTCACCACCGTCACGTTCCGCTCCCACATCCGCGCCGCGAACGACCCCGACCCACCGCCGATGTCCAGCCCCACTCGGATGGTCCCCGCCGGCTTCATCGCCAGCACCTCGTCGATGGCGTAGTCCAGCTCCCCGTTGCCCTGCAGCCACCGGTGCTTCTCCCGCCCCGCCAGGTCGAAGCAGTCCTTGCAGTCGTACGATCCCTGCGTCTTCCCCCTGTTCACCAGGCACGAGTAGTTCTTGCAGGTGTACGCGTCCCACGGGATGCTCGTGTCCGCCGGAATGGCCCACAGGCTCTCCGGGAACGGCTTAGGTTCCACGTACCCTACCGGCGACTTGGGGTGGCACCGCCGCCGCGGCAGGGGCTCGCACCCCTTCAGCATCAGCCGCTGCGAGAACACCTCGTCGGAGGGGCACTCGCCGCCTTCATCGTAGCTCATGTACTCCGCCAGCTCCTCCTCGTACAGGCGACAGGCGCTGCCGAGCACCGGGTAGAGCTTATCGGAGCCGATGTTGGGGGTGTACCCGAAGGGGAGTTTGTGAGACCCGACGACGAGCTTGAGCTCGCCTGTGAGTTGGCTGGCCCACTTTTCCAGCTCCCCTTCAGGCGACCCGCCCTCCCTTCGGGCCTTACCGATCTCCGTCAGAAGCGTCTCGAGCAGGGAGTTGGCGGTCCCGAGCCGCCTGCTCAGTAGAGACACCTGCGACTGGCTGTCGGAAAGCTGGCGCTGGGTGGCGTTCAGCTCCCGGAGGAGAATGCCGGAGTCCCATAGATGCACCGCCGGCGCCGCCCAATTGAAGTTCCCGACAAAGAGAAAAATTGAAAGCAGATTAGTTACCACCAGCAGCAGCAGAATCTTTAGCTTGGAGCATATCGTGCTCTGTGAGTGGCATGGCTTCAATCTGGATCGGTCATCCTCGCTGCCCATCTCTGCGCAAAACAAATTCTGGAAGGTGTGATGAAGAAGAAGACGAAACAGAGAGCAGGGTTTATAGGGATTGTTTGCTTTAGCACATGGTTATAGTCAAGCTCCACGAAACAGCCGAATTGAGTTTCGAGGAAGCATTAAATTCGGCCAGATTGCTGCTTCGCCAAGTCTTCCCTTGGACCTTACCGAAAAAATAATCTATAAACAATTGATGAAAGAAAGATCTAAAGCGATAAAATTTGAGCAAGCGAGGTGATCGAGAAGAGTGCTTGTGAAATAGACGACAGGGAGTGTTATGCCTCGTTAAATAATCAACACGCCGACCTCGCCCAGAATAATGATCTCACTCTTGAGAGAAAAAAAATAAAAGTTTTTTCAACCTGGACGATCGACACGATTTTCGTAAATTGAGAAATATGATGGGTGATCTAGAAGATCGTTATAGTTAGGAATCGAACCGTAAATATCTAAAATAGTTCCGGAGACGTCTCTTACTTGAGAAAGAGTGTTATATCGGATTAAATTGACTCCGAGGGATGGGAAATCCATTCCTTTTATTAACTGTGGATTTACAGGACTCTGGTTCCAAGATTTGCAGAAGGCACAACTGCAGGAGGCACAACGGGAGACAGGGAGGACTCGGCCTCGATAAAGTCTCATTGTTGATCAAGTTTGGCTGAAGATTAAAATAGTCGTTCTTTAGACGACTATATTAGTTTAGTAGGTAGATTAAGGTAAGCCTATCCAATCGATTCAAATCGAACGGTTCGAATCAATTAAATTCAAAATTGAATGGATCGATTTTTTTTTTCAAGCCAATGGAATCAAACTTTCCAAAAAATAGACCGACTAAATCGATAAAATATTAATTAATTCAATTTTCGATAGAAATAATCAAAATTTTCGATTCAATTTGAGTTGGTTTCAATTTAATTTGATTTATTCCGATTTAATTAATTTTAACTCATAATATCGATTTAGTTTATTCCGATTTAATTAATTTCAATTCATAATATTAATTTGGTTTATTCCTTTTTGATTCATTTCAACTCATAATATCAATTTGATTTAATTTTGATTTGGTTCGGTTTAATTTAGTTCTTATTTGGTTCGATTTTGATTTGATTTGATTTAATTCAAAATATCAGTTTAACTAAATTTTGATTTTTAAAATCGAAACTGAATTGATTAAATCGATATAATCGATATTTTTTAAAAAAAAATTAAATTGCCGAATTAATCGAACTGAACTTTTAAATTCGGTCGATTAATCAGTTTAACCAAATTTTTACTCATTCTTAGATTTGGGCATACCCGTACTTTAGACGACTTTGGTAATTTAGTAGGTAAGCCTTTTGCTTGGATATGACTTAACTTTTATGCTTTGTTTATATAATTTTATAAATAAAAAAACATATATATGGTATTTTTAAAGGTTATGATGTAATTTTGTGAATTAAAAATGTTATATATATCATTTTTTTTATATAGTGTAATGTTGTGAATAAAAATGAATATATTATTTTTTTCATTATTATTTTTCGTTTGATTTTGAGATGATCGATTTTAACTTTGAAATTATCCGTAGATGGCATATCGATTTTGAGTAAACTACAAATTGGAGAAAACTCCCCAATCCCAAACTGGCTTTTGCATATACTCCCCACTTAATAAATTCTTTGCATTCACTCCCTAATAGATTGAGTATAAAAAACTGAAAACTCAGTATACATTGTAAAGATTTGAGTATAAATTGTTTGAGATTGAGTACTAATTTAAGAAATTTGGGTACAAAGTTTCGGTGACCCCTCATGTAAAAATCTTGATGTCGTGAGTATAAAAGAGTGAAAACTCAGTATACATTATAAATATTTGAGTATAATTTATTTGAGATTAAGTATTAATTTAAGAAATTTGAGTATAAAATTTCGACGACCCCTCATGTGAAAATCTTGATGTGGTGGATGCAACCTCACATACTCAAATTTCTAAATTTTATACTCAAATTTTTTTCAAATAATACTCAATCTAAATTAATTCATACTTAAATTTTGATAATGTATACTGAAATTTTTACTATATACTGAAACAATGTATACTCAAATTTTTTCAAATAATACTCAAATTTCTTAAATTAATACTCAATCTCAAACAATTTATACTCAAATCTTTACGATTTATACTGAATTTTTACACTTTTATACTGATAAAAAAAAATAATACATAAAACTGTCTTGTCAATCCCATCAGGGAGTGCATGCAAAGACACTTTTGGTTGGGGAGTGCATGCAAAGCCCACTTTGATGTTGAGGAGTTTTCTCAAATTTTCCCAAAACTTTTTCACTATAAATTTTTTTCATTAATTTTGCATTTGACTCTCCCAATAAACTAGTGGAATTGCAATGTATTCATGATGCACTAAAAATGGATGAATTTTTTTTTGGAAGTATGGTTTATGAAATACATTTTTAATATATATAAATTTAAAATTAGAATGTATTTATATTGAAATAAAAGTTAATTTGATGAAGCATTAAAGAACTTGAACTTTTTCTTTCATTGTGTTCCTCTGTGTGAAATTTTTTGTGAAGAAAAAAATCGAGGTATCATGCTGGAAGAAATATTCAAGTAACAAACATCCAACACCAGGCACACATTATTGGGCTTTTACGTCCCTTGTTACCTCTAAAATATGTTCAGTTCAGTCAGGCTTCAAGTTCAGAACTGCAGCATAAATTTAATAGAAGACCATCAGCCAACATCTATTCGCTGAAGCTCATTGTATCAATCTTGCTCCAATTGCTTAGGATGATCAAGTATATAAACAGATTAGCAGAATCTGTTTATGTTTACGGGACAAGGTCTGTTTTTGGTTTATGTTGTTCTCAACTTTCACTTTTGGGTACACATATAATTGCAGCAGTGAATAGAGTAGAAGTTGGTCCACTAGTTTGTAAATGAACATAAATCCCCTGACCTAAAACCTTTTCCTTAACAGATGCTTTGATCTGCATCCATTCAAGTGCAGTTGATAATTTATGAAAATATCTGTGGTGGCCAATTGTGATGAGCAAAAGTCCCTGAACCAAAGCAGTATGCATCTCTATCATTATGACGTGGCATTTTATCAAAAGGCAACTTGGATTCCTGTATGTTCTTTTCCCAAGGAAAGTATTCTAGCACAACTTTTCTTTTCCAGATTCTAAAACAGCATCGATAAAGAGAGATAATATAGGTCCAAACTAGAACCAACCCAATTTCTGAAGGCGTCAGAAACTAGTATTCATGGTCTTACATAAAATAAAACACTTCAACAGATGGACAAGCACTCAAGAAGATTGCACGCAAATCAGAAAATCCGAATTGTTCCGCGCTTTATTAACTCAGGCCCCTGCTGCTTAATCCTGCATGGGCATTTACCAACAATTAGGAAATTCCCAGGATGAAAACGAAATATAGGCAGAAACTAGTAGAATGCAATAGGATTGATTAATGACACGAGTTTAGCATTCTACTATTGCTTTCAAAACAGTGTGACTCACGGCAGTGGGGTACAGACTAGCAGCGGGACTCATAGCAATGCACAGGGGTAAGGAGGAAAGAGGTGAGTTAGGAGAAAGGATTTATGTGCTTTTCATTTATGTTAAGCAGGCAACTTTGTGATGATTTGTATCCTCCCTAATTTTCCTATTTCCTTCTTCATTAATCTTTCCACTTTTGTATCTTACTGAGAAATCAATGCCCTTAGGACCAGTTTTCCTGTAAGGCATAGGTAATAAAATGAATTCAAAAAGATGGATATATAAGAAAGACGAGAATGGAAACCAAGTTTGAGAGAAAAAATTACTCTTCTAGTTATTTCTTCGGTAGATATATAGATAGAGAAGTATTATTATCTAAATTCAGTAATTAATTTTAGCTCCATTGACTAGCAGATGAATGACAGAGGATCAACATTCAACTGTCATGCAAATATATATGTTACCATTTTCCGTCCAAGGAAACAACAGAAGGATTAGTTGTTTGCTGACTTTCCATTGCACTCAATCTATCCATCAACTTATTTGTCAAGATGACAAGAAATGAATAACATATTAAAGATACTGTAACAATTTTAAACTCTACTAGACCAATGAAGGAGAGATTGCATTGGTGCTTTTACTATACACTGAGACCTACTGGCTGGAGTTTATCATACAGACTAGTTCTCCATAGTAAAGCATTCTGCTTATTTTAGAAATACTGTTGGTCTAATTCGTGACAGCTCAAGAGATTTGCATTAACCAAAGCCTAAATTGCTTTTTCATCTTTTTCTCTATGTATTATGTAGGTATCTTTATTTCTACAAAAGGTCATACACTGACCCAGACGCCCCCACACGGTCGGCCCCACAGCCATATGTAGAGAGCTAAATCAGGAAACCAAATAGGCCGCTACATGAAAGGGTATTTAGGTATCTTTATTTGTGTGTGTGAGAGAGAGAAAGAGAGAGAATTAAGTTCAATTGTCTTTTATCTATGACTATGTATCATACTCTAGTGCACAATAGTGTCATATTTGTTAATAAAATCAATGTGTTAGTAGGTTGATGAGTTGTTATGTTTTAATTAGTGATAAAAGTTAGTGGTTATAGAAAGTGTCCATATTCAATGTATTTGGTTGTAATTGAGTTAGTGGATGAGAAATAATAGGATAATGGTTGTAATGTGGAGTTAGTGGTTAATATTGAGGTGTTAGTGGTCAACGTTGAGGTGTTAGTGAAGTTAGTGGATTATTGAGTATGAGTATGTATTAGCCTATAAATATGCTACTTATTAATCAATGAGTGTTGTGAAAATTTTATTTTATCCTCCTTGTGTGTCCTCGACTCTTCTAATATTTTTCTTGACAATATTGAGACCAAGCCCTTCATGTGGCACATATAGATTCCACAAGAGTGGGCAAGCAGTCACCCCATTTACCGTTATTGCTCAGAAAATTTCAATCTGCAGGATTAGATGACAAGGACCTAATTTAACCTTGTTAGAGTACACCCTAGATGGCATGTTCCAGTAAATGTTCTGAAGTGCTCTTACAATAGAGACAGAAGACAAGCTGGTGTTTGTAAAGAACTTAAGTGGAAAATTGTCAAGCAAACTAGAACTTGCGTTTGGAACTTCTAGCTGATACAATTAGATAATCAGATCTCGAGACACAGCATTAAAATAGTAAGCAAGCATACCAACATTCTAAAACGTCCAAGATAAGGAGTTTTAAGATTACTTCTACAACTTAGTTCTAAAGCCGCATTGCTTCAGAAACGTACTTTATCGAACTTTATTGCTACCTTCACAAGTTAGCAATGAAATCATCTTGCTTTCCACTGTGAGTTCAGTCCATGCATAGACACAATATTCAAACAAAAACGTTGTGCGGAAGTCCACATATATGGAAGAGTCATGTGCTAACATAAATTCTAACATGCTTGAAGCAATAAAGCAGACGGCAAAAGGATCAAGCATACCTCCTCCTCCTCCTCGTCGTCGTCTTCTTCATTGTCTGCACCCTTTTTACCTTTCTTAAGGCGGGTTGTTCCACCTTCCTTCTCAATTGGTAATTTCATGTTTCCAAATGGAGTATCAACATCAATATTCCCTTTCATTGAATAACCAATTCCCCTTCCCCTGATCATATCCCAGAGAGCAGAACCAAAGTCCTTAGGTCGAAAACTAATGGGAATCAACATCTTGGTTATCCCATTTTTTGGGATCTTTGTAGATTTAGTGAGCTCCGCAGCGCCAATGCTAACATCAGAGAGCCATATTTCATAGTCAAGTGCATTGAGACCAAGGTCAAAATCATTCTTGTTTTCTAATTTCAGGTGGAGGTTTGCTATTGTTTCCTCAAAGGAGAATTTTTCAAAGCGTATCTTCTCAACATCAACATCGGGCTTGTATGGCACCGGAATCTCACCGGACTTCTCCAGAGGCAGGGTGAGCCTTCCAATAATTGGAACATCCACAATGAGTGCAACTCTGATTCTGTAAGGAATGATACTTCCAGGCTTGATATCATGATAAGTGCTCCTAATGTCATCATAAATCAAGCTCACAGGTATCTTGACGGTCTCTGAACCATGTGCATGAATCGTTCCAGCATCAGGGATAAGTCCAGAGACAAGCTTTCTGCCATCACTTTCAATCAAGTAATCTATGTCTATAAGAGGAATAGGAATGGGATTAGGATTGTTAATCAACACATCGACAACAATATCTGCCTTCTTTAGATTGATACATGGAAGATGAACCCCGGTAACATCTGCAGTCGGTTTCCCAAACCCTAGTGCCCCCTCGATCTTCTCGCCTATGTCATGAATAAAGTCCTTGACTTTCTCAAGAAAACCTTCATTCTCTTCATGCTCATCTTCCTTCTTTTCTTCCTTGTGCCATTTCCTCTCAACAACTTCTTGATCATCAGACGATGCCATTCCTAATAAATCACGAAATTAAGTGCATTTCGTTTGGAATTTCAAAATTTTCAAAACCATATAAATGCTATCAGTCAGATTTATCCAAAAGAAAAAGAAAAAAAATCCGATCTAGCGGAAAAGAATCGTTGACGCAGATTTACATATGCACTATGCCGTGATAGGGGAGAAAATTTTCACACGTAAAAAGATACAACGTGTAGATCACCGAGCAGAAAATTTTAGCATGTAGATCACCGAGCAGATTCAACTTGAAGCGCAAGCTTGATCTCAAGACAATTAGTCAACGAATCGTCCGATTCAGACAATACTTTGCTAATATAAGTGAAAGGGGAAAAAAAAATCTTGTTGATAAACAAGAGGTTAAACGTCAAAGTAAAATCTTAGATTACAATAGAGCGATCATTAAAAAAAACCATGATCTAACAATGTGACCATAAACGGAACTCTATGTGCCAAAGAAGAGGAATCGAGACCGACAGAGTGAATCTGAATGGATTTTGATCTACCACAGTATTATCGCCGGATGGAGGAAGAAAGCAAAAGGATCGATCTTAAAGGAGATGAAGAGATCGGAGGCCGTACCTTGGAGGAGGGGAGGACGAGACGCCGAGCCCAAGTAAGCACGACAAGAGCCGCGTTCGGCTAGAAGTAAAATCGAGACGTGGTTGCCTTTTTCAAGTCTGTAATTTTCGACCATCAAAAAGTGCGCACCAAAGTGACACGGTTTGATTACATCGAGATGACGGGTTTTGATCCTATGGGTATCATTCCGGGTAGATCCTGATCGAGATGTATATTCTCAGTCACGACCGTATTCGAGCGCCGTTACAACTGTAGATTGCTTCTCCACATCTACCCTCTATACTACTCGTACAAGGAGCGGCCCGCTTCTTTCTGCCATTGACTGCCGAAACTTTGTGGTCAAATCTTTGTGACTCTAAGGAAATTTTTACTTTTGGTGGGACCCATAATTTAATTTAGGTCGGCAGCCCTGACACGGGAGGAAGAGGCGGGATCTTCTGGTCCCAAAATCCCTGATCTATTCCTGGTCCACATTAAAATTGTGGCCGGATCGTGATTGCAATCCGGCCGCAATTTGTTTCAATCTCCTCTAGGGTTCACCGTGCCCCTCAGGTTATAGTTTGGGTTCGGACGGGTGGCCGGAAGCCATCCAACGACCTAAACCCTAAATCTAAAACCCTAAACCCTATATTCTAAATCCGGATTTAGGGTTTAGGCCGTTGGATGGCTTCCGGCCACCCGCCCGAACCCAAACTATAATCTGAGGGGCATGGTGAACCCTAGAGGAGATTGAAATAAATTGTGACCGGATCGCAATCACGATCCACCCACAATTTTAGTGTGGACCAGGGATGGACCAGAGATTTTGGGACCAGAGGATCCCGCCCCTCGAGGCATTGGCAGGTGTGCGTTGTTAGTATTCGCCGCCTAACCAATCAAACGTAGGGATAAAATACGGTTTACTTCTGTTAAATGTTAGAGATGCTGAATGGAAAACGAAACGCAAAGGAGGAGGAAATGTTAATGTAATTTTAGTTTCATATTGATAAAATACGGATGGTCTGTTATATATAATTTTAATTTATTATTATTATTATTATTATTATATATGAATAAATATATCAGGAGAAATTTGTACTAAACTATATTGATTCGTGTGTGAGCATCGAATGCTTGGTCAGTCAAACAAAATTTATCCAAATAAATCAATTAATATTTTATCAATCCTAATAATTTTTGCTCATTGCAATGAATGCATTGCCGACTAAAACAGTCGACGAGCCACTACTATTTTAAGGTTGATGAATGATCTTTATTCGACAATTGTTTTAAGGTTGATGAGTAATGAACATTGAATGGTCTTTCTTCAACCACATGAACTTTTTTATAAGCAGGAGGCCATGTGTAGAGCGAAGAGAGACAGAGCAATAAAAATTCTTCTATTTTCGTTCTCTTTTTTTTCTTCTTTACTGTGCACCCGCTCGGTAACTTCACCTGTGATAATGATCGAGTATTTTTTCAGTTCGTCGTGATCCACTAGTTCTCGGCAGTGATCACTGTCTGTTGTCGTATCCTATACTCAACAAACGATCTGAGAAAACTTTTAAGCATAGCCAGAGATAGAATGAATCTGTTTCAAGAATATTGCGACTAACACAGGCCTCGATATCTTTCTTGCCGACTTGGTGTCCACTTGGGAGAATTTTTCCTGACTTGATGATTCAGGCGACTTGTGTCCCGACTCAACATCCACTTGGGAGACTCACTATCCACTTGGGTTCAACACCTGGGAGCAATCGGGACATTTTTTTCTGACTCTGCGTTCCACTCAAAAAGTCACTCGGGAGCAATCAACTTTAATTCGGGAGCAGTTTGGACATTTCTTCCCGACTTGACGTTCCACTCGGGAGCATCTAGATTCCACTCGACATCTATTCGAAAACACTCGAAATTCATCCAGGAGATCTCATCCCAACCCAACATACTTGCCAGACGAACAGCTTGGCACTTAATGACTCAGACTCAACAATCAAAAGATAGAATTAGCCCAGCTGACAAATTGAGATAATCTGTCAGAAGATGTAGCAGATGAGAAGGATGGCACGAGAAGGGAGCTGACTGACTCGGCGCATCCGACGAATGTAAAGGATGCGAAAGAGTGCACCAGTGAGCGAGAAAGGTGCGCGCGACGTCCGAAGGACAAGAAGCCGTGGAGGAAGTCAGCTCAAGGAGAAGGCCGAATATAGGTTCGAGTGATCCCAACTCTGGATGGTTGGAGATCACCCAGAAGAAATGGAAGACTGATCAACCCAAGGTTGACCAAAACTAACCTGGAAAAACTACTCTCAAGCGCTCGAGTGATCAGGCGGTCGTGTAGAGTCAGGCGCCCGTGTATACAAGCCCCTGTCTTGATATGGGTGCTCCTGTATTGATGCCTTATATCCAAACTAGCTGTTTTCAGTCGTTTGCGATCTGGATAAGCACTGACCCAATACCAAGCACCCATGTGCACTCAGGCACCCGAAAAATGTCACGTCAACATTTCGATAAGTTTTTTCAGAGACTATAAATATGCCCCTTAAATTAGAGGAAATCATTCATTCGAGTTGTAATTAATTCTGCTTTCATTTTCCTTTGTTCTCTCTGAGTTCTGAATTCTGTAAGTGGCTTCTCTGCTCCCAAAGAGTACATCTGGAGATTTAACTTTTATTTGTCTTGGATTAGTAACCTTCCTAGTTACAACCAAGTAAATCTGGTTGTTTGTGCCTCTTTTATTTTTTAGTACTTATTATATTGACTTGTGATGGTGCAATCGACCCAAGTTTGATCGGCACGATCATAGGTTTTGATATGCATATCAATATGATTAAGTTAGAGTTTTTATATTAATTTGATGTGTGTTTGAGTCATGCAGGACTTGGTGAAATACACATGTGGGAGAGCTCATCCTGATACTCGGGTCCTTGAGTCGGCGAAGGATGGTGCATCCGAGGGACCACCGGACGAGCAACAATGGAGTGGAGCTGAGGGAAACAAACTTCAAGGCATACGCGAAGGATGGCATCGGGACGAGCTGAGGGCTTGGATGCATCTGAGGGACAAGAGTCAAAGGAAGAGAGCTTCAAAGGGCGACTCCGGAGAGGATGAGTATGAGTATAATAGGAGCAGTCGACTGGTGTCCCAACTGGTAGGGACACCAGTCCACTGAACCTTCTGTGAGTTTTGACTTTTGAACAGTAAGATCAGTCGACTGGTCTGTTCGAAATCTAGCCGTTGGCTAAGCACCAATCGACTGGGGTTGACATCAGTCGACTGGGGTCGGAGCTGAACTGTTTTAACATCTCTCTCCTCTATTTAAAGGGAAGCTTTGAGACTTAAGAAAAGTTAGCTATGTTTTCTTGTGAAAGACCTTCTTGCTTAAGTGCTCAAGCTTCCAAAGTCTCCTCTTTTCCTCAAACCATAATTCTCATATTGTAAAGGGAAGAGAGACATTGTGAGAGGTTGTTCTCCACCGAGAAGGAGAAAGCTTAGCCGAAGATTGTCAGGGACTAATCCACCAAAAGATTAAGGGTTCGTCTACCTCAAGAACACGCCGTGGAGTAGGAGCAAGCAATCTCCGAACCACGTAAAAAGTTAAGTGTTAGCATTTCTGTTAGCGCAAGGAAGAGCAAGCGATTTGGGTTTTTGGGTGATGAGCTATTCCCCCCCCCCCCATCTAGCCAGACCATCGATCCCATACAAGTGGTATCAGAGCGCAAGGTTGCCCTTCAACGGACTAAACGCTAAGAAGAGCAATTTTTCATCAAAATAGCCAGCGCGCACATCCAACCACTCAAATTTGAAAGAGAATTCTCATGGTGGAAGAAATGGATGGAGATATTCTTCGATACCGATTTCGATATCATGTTAATTATGAAAAACGATTTTGAAGTGCCTAGGGATCAAGAAAATAAACTACTCAAAAAGATAAGGTGGAGCAAGAAGCAAAAGGAAGATCATCTAGCAAATTCAAAAACTTTGCATCATCTTATAAGTGTGCATCCTCAACAAGAGATAATAAGGATTGGAGCTATACAAGTGCCAAAGGTTTATGAAAAAAGCTAGTATTGCTTCATAAGGGCACATCGAAAGCAAAATTGGCAAAGAGAGATCATCTTTGATCTCAACTCAACAATGTCAAGCTTGACAAAGAAGAAAAGATATTTAGTTTACATTCTAGAATTAAAAAAATATTGAATGGACTAACAAGTATAGGTGAGGCACTTACAAACCATGGCATCTTGATGTAAGTCATAAATGCTTTCCCAAGAAACACAAATTGGAGTTCAATGGTGGACTCATACTGCATCTCCAAGGATCTAGAGAAAATCTCTCTAGATGAATTCTTCTCAACCATGGAGCTCCATGAAATTTGGATTGGAGAATTAGATGTAGAAGATTATAAACCAAAAGGAGTAGCCCTTGTTGCAAACAAGGGAAAGGGCAAGAAGATCATATCATCCGATTCAGAAGAATCAAGTGCCTCCATGAATAGGGATGAAGAGGGAAACATAGTAAGAAAAATGAGAAAAGCTTTTAAATGTTATTCAACTAACAAATCTCATGATAGGAAAAGTTCAAGAAGCAAGAGTAGGACAAGAAAGATCATATGCTATAATTATCAAGGATGTTGGGACCGATCGGCGAGCTAGAGGGGGGTGATTAGCTTCGATTCGCTTGTAGATGATTTGTCGCGTCGGAAGACTTCAAGCAATCGCTAACACTAGGATTTTACTTGGTATCCACCCCGGTCGGGTGACTAATCCAAGGATCCACTCTCCTCACACTCTCATACACTATGAAAGTCTCCTTCTTGAGGTGGAGAAACCTCTTACAAGCTTGTTACAAAGATACAACAAGAACAAAGCAAATACAAAAGGAAATCTTACAAGATTTACAATACTAAGCTCACACTTTGCTTTCCTTGCTATCTTCAAGCTTGTGATCGCCTCTAGAACTTTGGAAGTGCAACAACACTAAACCCCAAAGCTTCTCTTGAAATGGCGTAGAAGAAGGAAGAAGAGTTGCGGCCAAAACCTGCGCGAAAGACCTTATACCCGTCGCCTAGGGTTTGGTAATCGATTACCCAATCGATTACCACGTCACACTTAGTCGTTCAATGGCTATTTTTCGAACCGTAATCGATTAGCCAATCGATTACCATTGCTCTGAATCGATTACCCAATCGATTCAGAGCCTCTCTGTTCTCTCGCGCAAACCGCCCTAATCGATTAGCCAATCGATTACCGATACCCTGAATCGATTACCCAATCGATTCAGGATCCTTCTGTCCTCTCGCGAAAACCGCTCTAATCGATCACCTGATCGATTGACCCAATCGATTGCCCAATCGATTGAGTCCACCCTAACTTGTTCCCACAAGTCTAGGATCCCCTACCAAGTGTCCGGTCAACCCCGTTGACCAACTTGGATTTCTACTGCCTAGCTCCCAGCTCGGACTTAACCTGGTTCCCAACCAGATTTGCCTAACCCTCGAGTTAGGTCTAGTCTCTCGGTAGACTTCCACCTTGCCAGCATGCGATCTCCCCGATCCATCTGGACTTCACCTAGTCCCACTAGGTGTGCCTAGTCCCACTAGGTCTTCTTTTCCCTTGCCAGCGTACGATCTCCCCGATCTACCTGGACTTCACTTAATCCCACTAGGTATGCCTAGTCCCACTAGGTCTTTTGCCATGCCAGCGTACGATCTCCCCGATCTACCTGGACTTCACCTAGTCCCACTAGGTCTGCCTAGTCCCACTAGGTCTTTTGCCATGCCAGCGTACGATCTCCCCGATCTATCTGGACTTCACCTAGTCCCACTAGGTCTTTCCCAGTCAAGCCTCCAGTCAACCTTGACCCACTTGACTCACACATCATGACCACTCAAACATCATTATCAAACATCGAAACATACGACCTCGAGCTCACCCGAGCTTACCAGACTCAAGCTCACCTGAGCTTTGTCAAACCAGGTCAATCCTGACCTAACCAAGATTGCACCAACAATCTCCCATAGACCTAAGCTCACCCGAGCTCAGTCAAACTAGGTCAACCTTGACCTAAACAGGATTGCACCAACAAAGGAGAAGGACATATAAGGGATGAGTGTTCTCTTTTGAAGAAGAAGGAAGGGAAAAAGAAGAAAGCAAAAGAAAAGGAGAAGAAAGTTCAAAATTTAAAAGCAATATGGGATGAGTCATCATCATCGGAAGAGGAATAAAATCATGTCTCCCATTTTGATCTAATAGGAATTGAAGGCATTGCTTCCACGTCATCCGAAGTTGAAGAAGGAAGAGCTAAAGTGATGATGAAGGGAGCTCAAGTGAAGGGGGAGGTCAAATTGCGGACTCGGACGTCTCGGTAAGTGAGGTATACAATCTACCCACTACTACTTTGGTTAAAATCATTTCTAGCACTAATGATGACTTATTTAAGGCTAGAAAGAAAATTAAATATTTAAAAAATGAGATTTACATGCTTTATGAAAAATTAGAATCCATGACACTTAGGGATGGTATGCATGCTTCCTCCTCTTCTAGCCAAAATTATTCATGTTTAGAAGAGAAAAATAGAGAATTAAGGAAAAAGGTGGATAACCTTACTAAAGCCCTTGGAAAATTTAAAATTGGCTCTAACACTCTAGATATGATCATTATGAGCCAAAGAGCAAGCTTCAAGAAAATGAAACTAAGATATGATTAACTAAACCATGAAAAAGTCTATCATTGATTGCTTGCTAGGGGTCAAAAAAAAAAAAAACCAAGACTATAGATAGAAAATGGATTCCCAAGAAATATTTGGTTAACCCCATTAGGAAGAATTTCTATTATGTGCCAAAATCAATCCTCAAGGGTTAGAGGATTTAGGGAAAAGTCAACCATGAATGTTAAAATTCAAATTTTTGAAAATTAGTTGACTTAGTACATTAAGGGGGAGTACTTAGCCTAAATGCATTCATGATCAAATGAGCTAAGTAGAGATTACCTTTATTACATCTCATAATGGCTTGATTTATGTTTTTTATGCATATGAGATGTTACGATGATACAAATAATTCACTTGTACTTATAACATTTTGATAAGTTATTAGATGTATCAATTTAGTTAGAATAAATCAACTATGGGGAAAGTAAATGTTTAATTAATGGATATCTTGCCCATAGATCATAGTTGTATATTTTAAATATTTTGAAAATAATTTGTTGTTTTATTTGCTGATGTATTGATTTGAAAAATTTATAGTTTCAAAACTAGAGTTTAAAGTTGTTACAAAATTGAAAGTTTTTCAAGTTTTTTTAGTTTTAGTCAAAAATTCAAAAATATTTTGATTTTTCTTAAAAACATATCTTTCCTTATTGCAGAATAATTCAACAAATATGTTTGTAAAATTTCATGATTTTTTGATATTTTTAACGTATTTCTAAATTTAAGCTTAAAAGCTTGAAATATTGGAATAGTTGTATGCTAGTCAATTGGTGCAGAGGGCCAATAGATTGAAAACATTCTGGAATGTTTTCAGAGAGGTTAGTCAACTTATATATGTCTCAGTTCACTGGTATTTTAGTTTTCTGATTTCTGACTATTTTTTTCAGAATTAAAATCCACTTTGGCTTACCTTGATGTCACAGGTCAAAATTGATTAGTGCAATCTTTTTGATGGTGTCAAAGGGCAGAATTGAAGGGTTTAAGTTAGAACTTAGCTTATTTCTTCAAAAATGTGTAAAATTTAAAAATCAAGTGATAGGGCATAAGTTAAGGGGGAGATTGCATGTTTATGCTTCTTTGTATAATATGCTTCTAATTTTTAAATTGCTATTTTTTGCGCTTAACTTAAATATATTGTCACACATCAAAAAGGGATAGATTATTGGTACAAGCGGCCCAAGTTTGATCGGTACGATCATGGGTTTTGTTGTGTGTATCAATATGATTAAGTTAGGTTTTGATATTGGTTTGATGTGTGTTTATGTCATGCAGGACTTGGTGAAACATATGTGGGAGATTACATCCTGATGCTCGGGTCCTAGAGTAAGTGAAGGATGATACATCTGAGTGACTGTCGGACGAGGAACAACGGAGTGAACCAGAGGGAAGCAAACTTCAAGGCATATGCGAAGGATGCCATTGGAATGAGCCGAGGGCTTGAATGCATCCGAGGGACGAGAGCCAAAGGAAGAGAGCTTCAAAGAACGACTCTAGAGAGGATGACTATAAGTGTGTAATAAGAGCAATCAACTGGTAGGGACACCAGTCGACTAATCCTTCTGTGAGTTTCGAATAGTAAGATCAGTCGACTAGTCTGGATGGCAGTGTTGAAGCAATCTATGGTCGGAGTGACTATGTGTTTTGATGTTTCGCAAAGGGTTTAAGTTAGGTTCACCCTTGTATTTAGTATGTGTATGTGAGTGTGCAGGTTTATAGGATACACATAGGCTTAGCTGGACGGCTTCAGGTACTGTGATGGATGACATGAGGAGACAGGTCGTGGGCTTGTATGCGTCCGAGGGATCGTGGACAAAGCAGGAACGATGAGCCGAGGGAAGCGCACTTCGAGGCATATACGAAGGATGACATGAGGATGAGTTGCGGGCTCCTATATATCCGAGGGACGAGAGCCAAAGTCGAAGAAGGCTTGAAGGCAACAGGTCAAGGCTGCTAGGTGAAAAGTCAGCTGAGTTGTGAGGGTCTGAGTGCTGAGAGAATTATACTCGAGAAGGGAAACCCTAGGTTTAGGGTTCGGGCAGTCGACTGATGCTTAGATCAGTCGACTGGTAGTTGGCATAAAAAGACCAATCGACTGATCTTCTGTGCAATCGACTGGTGTCGAGTGAGAATTCGAACGTTGGGTTATAACGTTCAAATTCGGTTAGAACTAGTCAACTGGTGTTGGCACCAGTCGACTGGTAATAGTTAGTTCAGCCACGAGCTCTATTTAAGGGAGCTCGATTTGGCTGGCTAGTGTTGACAAAATTAGCTTTGATTAAAGGCCAATTAGTAGTCTTAATGCTCAGGTGTGTGTTGCGGGTTATGGCGAGGTTTCTCCACCCACAAGGAGCTACACGAGCTAGCCGGAGGATTTTCGTGGATTCAACCATTGACAAATCGGGGTCATCCACCTCATGAACTGTTGTGGAATAAGAACTTTATATCCGAACCACGTTAAATTAGTTTGTGCCTTCTTAATTGTTAGTTTAGTTATTTGTTATTCTGCTTGCGCACTAACAACGTGTAGGAGGTAAACCGACGCATTGGGGGCAACGTGCTATTCACCCCCTCTATCTACTGCATCGATCCTTAACAAGTGGTATCAGAGCCGGATCGCTCGTCTACAGACTAACCGTCGGGCGAGCAAAAGGCTAGAGGAAATAACGCTTGAAGAACGCTTAGGGGACGACATCAACGTTCAACCTCCCTACAATCGCGAGAGTTTCGATTATTGGAGGTTACGAACAAAGACGTGGTTCAACATGGATTGAGATCTAATAATCACCATTGAAGAACCATTTAAAGCCCTGAAAGATAAGCATGGGAAGAAGCTCCGACCAAGATATTAGACCAAGGAGCAACAAGCACAATCAAATACAAATGAGAAGGTAATTTCAATATTACTTAATATTTTGCTTAATGATATAATTAGTGATGTAAGTAAATACAAAAATACACATGAGCTATAAAGCAAGATGATAGCTCGTCATCAAAACTCTACACAAGCACAACAAGTAGAAGAGCCCAAGAAAATGAGCTTAATGGTCCAAGAAGAAAAAAAGGACAAATTGGATGAAGAGAGAAGCCCAACATCCGAGGAGGAGAAGAAAGAAGATGAAAAACAATTCACCTCCCCAAGTGAAGAGGCACAAGAAGATGAGAGACCAACTTCAATGCCGGAGCAAGAAGAAACATCCACTTCATCAAAGGTTGAAGAATAAGTCAACGTAGCTTCCACCTCCACCAAAGCAAAGTCAAAGGATCACATTATTTACTTTGAGTGTAATGAAAAGGGACACTATAAAGATAAGTGTCCAAAGGGTAAGAGAAAGGAGGTAAACCCTAAACTTAATTTAATTAATTTGAAAACTAACACGAGTTGTAGGGATGGAGCTAAGAAGGAGAAGAAATACATTAGGTGCTTCACATGTGATGAGCTAGGACATTACCATACCAAATGCTCAAGGAAAGAAAAATTCAAGAAGTTGGAGCATTTGAGGAAATGGGAGAAGAATGAGAATAGGAGGAGCTCACATCAAGGGGGAGCTACAAGGGTAAAGGAGATAATCCCTAACTTTAATTTGAAATGTAATTCAAATTTAAACTCCTCCATGCATGTTTGAAATAATGAAAATTATTTATCCATGTATAATTTTGATTTTAGGTATCATGATAAAAATAGGGTTAACATTGCAAATCAAAATCCTAGAAAATTCATGTATCATGATAAACCTAGAATTTTTAAACCTAAGGACCAAAACGTTAATCCTAAGAAAGGGAAACATATATCTAGATAAATAGGTAGGTCTAGGAATGTCCAAGGTGAACATGTTGATTTTAGGTTTAAGAACCTAGAAAGGGAAAAATCAAACTTTGAGGGCAAAGCTTGAGAAATTAGAAAAAATCGTAGATAGATTTACTATTGGATCTAAGGGTTTAGGTATGGTATTGGATGGTCAAAAACCCAACAATGATAAATCGGGTCTAGGATACCGATCTCATTTCTCCAATGTTATGAAGAAGTCATATGCAAGGGTGTCATATGACTATAGCATGTGGAAGTCCAAAAATGGCAAGGGAATGTAATGTAAGGGCAAAAAGATCTTGACCATGGACAAAATGTCCAAGGTTAAAGAAAAGAAAATCTTAAGTAAGAATATGGGGTCCAAGGTTAAAAATGTTAGGTTTGTAGGCCAAAAGTCATCAGATGTACACCGGTGTGACCTTGTGATTATAGATGAGCCACCTAAGGAGGTGGTTAAGGCTAACAGCTTAAGGGGGAGCTCTAGGAGCCAAGTTGGGACCTATGGTCAATGGATCTTGGGAGGATTTCTCCCTGAAGTCTAGATGGATCATGTAGTGTGCCAAAGGATTTGGAGACGGATTTGAGTCTCAATCCTAGGGATTTGGCACATTGGAATTAAGTGTCATGCATGAAATATGACATTGGAGTCATATTGTATGAAAATTAGTTTTTGATGTATAGATGACATATAAACCAATGTTAGGGATGCATTGTGGTTTAACATGAGCAGATACATCAAAAGGAGGTTAAAACTAGGACTTTAGGTCAAGGTTCAATTGAACCATTTAGATAGTTTTGGATTTTGTGTCAATCTTGGGATTGGTGGTAGATACATTTTTTAATGTAAAATTTGAAAATTTTTGGAGAATTGTGGAATTATCAGCACATTTCTGAAATTAGGTTTAGAATATTGAAAAGCCTGAAATCAGGGTACTCGTCGACTGGTAACTGTCCGAGTCGACTGGTAACAGTGTTGTCTAGAGAGAGACTAACTACTGTATGAGTTTTTCGACTAGATCAGTCGACTGATGTTACTGTGAGATTCCTTTTCGATAGGGATTAGTCAACTGGTAACTATCTCAGTCGACTAATACAGGATGAAACTGCTTTTAGCTTGGTCGAAAAGTGTCCTAATGATATTAAACTTATATATAATCTTATGGAGGATTAGTACACAATGTTTGTAATCATTAGAGGATAAAGAAACCAATAATTGGGAGATTGTTGGAGTTTTTTTTATTTGTCGCAAAGGGGGAGAAGTGTTAGCTTTAAGTGGGAAACCAAACACACCTTTGCAAGAAATCCTATGTCAAAGGGGAGCTTAGGTGAAGGGGGAGCATTGTTGCTCATTTATTAGCAAAGGGTAGGGATGGAAATAAGTCAGACGGCCTGTGGCCTGGCCTGTGTTTAGCATGGCCTGACCTGTTTAGAAATAGGATAATATTTATGTCTATTTCAAAGTCTATTTTTCTTATCATGCTAGGCTCGGGCTCAATATAAAAACTACCAAGCTTGACAGGCTGGCCTGGGTCTGTTAAGATTAGATATATATGTATATATTTGTAGGCCTAGCTTTATTTGAGGCTTGTATGATGCAAAGCCTATTTCGAGGCCTGTATGATGCAAGGCCTGTTAAGGTTGGTTTTCGGCCTGTTTAATGCTTTGGCCTGTTAACCTGTATAAAGTGTTCTAACTTACAGTCTTTGTAAACAGGCCGCAAGCCAGGCCAGGCTATTGAACAGGCCAGGCTTAGGCCAAGAACAAAGCCTATAATAGGCCATAGGCCAGGCTCAGGACATTTTGTTGCTATACAAGCCTGGCCTGTTAAGGCAAAAGCCTGACCTATTTCCATCCAGGGGGAACCTTGAAGATGTTCTTAAAATGTCCTTGTAAGTCTAATGTAGGGGAGCCTTGGAGAGGTTCTTAAAAAGCCCGTTTGGTAAAAAATCCTAACTCTAGAGGAGTTTTGGTGTGGGGGGGTGTCTTGTGATAGGATCTATGCATATTTACATTCCATTGATATATGCATTGGCGGTATAAGTCCAAGGTATAGCCTTGGCAACATAAGTCCAAAATGTTTATTAGCATTATATTTGCTAGTTGTTTTCCCTAATTTAAACGTATTGCCAAATATCAAAAAGGGGGAGATATTATAGCAATCTATGGTCTGGAGTGACCATTTGTTTTGATGTTTGGGCAAAGGGTTTATGTTAGGTTCACCCTTGTATTTGATATGTGTATGTGAGTATGCAGGTTTGCAGGATACACATAGGCTTAGCTGGACGGGTTCAAGTTCGGTGAAGGATGGCATGGGAAGACAAACCGCGAGCTTGTATGCATCAGAGGGACCATGAACAAAGCAAGAACAATAAGCCGAGGGAAGCACAGTTCGAGACATTCGCGAAGAATGGCATGAGGACGAGCTGCATGCTTGTTTGCATCTAAGGGACGAGAGTCAAAGTCGAAGAAGGCTTGAAGGCAACATATCAAGGCTGCTAGGTGAAGAGTCAGCTAAGTCGTGAGGGTCCGAGTGCTGAGAGAATTATACTCGGGAAGGAAAATCCTAGGTTTAGGGTTTGGGCAGTCGACTGATGCTTGGATCAGTCAACTGGTAGTTGGAACAGAAAGATTAGTCGACTGATCTTCTATGTAGTCGACTTATATCGGTTGAGAATTTGAACATTGGGCTGTAACATTTGGATTCGGTTGGAACTAGTCGATTGGTAACAGCTAGTTCAGCCACGAGCTCTATTTAAGGGAGCTCGGTTTGGTTGTCTAGTGTTGACGAAATTGACTTTGGTTAAAGGTCAATTAGTAGTCTAAGTGCTCAGGTGTGTTTTGCAGGTTGTGGCGAGGTTCCTCCACCCATAAGGAGCTACAAGAGCTAGTCGATCGGAGGCTTTTCGGGGATTCATCCACCGACGGATCGGGATCGTCCACCTCACGGATTGTCTTGGAGTAGGAGCTTTATATCCGAACCACGTTAAATCGGTTTGTGTCTTCTTAGTTGTTAGTTTAGTTATGAGTTATTCCGCATGCGCACAAACAATGTGTAGGAAGTAAACTAACGCATTAGGGGCAACAGACTATTCACTCCCCCCTCTAGTCGGTGCATCGATCCCCAATAGGCAGTTGACTGGTCTATTCGAAATTTAGCCGTTGGTTGAGCACCAATTGACCGGCGTAGGCATCAGTCGACTAGTATCGGGGCTGAGTTATTTAACATCTCTTTCTTCTATTTAAAGGGAAGCTTTGAGACTTGAGAAAGATTAGCTACTTTTTCTTGTGAAAGACCTTCTTGCTCAAGTGCTCAAGCTTCCAAAGTCTCCTTTCTTTCTCAACCCTAATTCTCATATTGTAAAGCGAAGAGAGACATTGTGAAAGATAGTTCTTCATTGAGAAGAAGAAAGCTTAGCTGGAGATTGTCGGGGACTAATCCACCGAAGGATTAAGGGTTCGTCCACCTCAAGGACACACCGTGGAGTAGGAGCAAGCAATTTCCGAGCCACGTAAAGTTAAGTGTTATTATTATTCTTAATTGTTTAGTTTGTATTTCCACTAGCATAACTAATCGTGTAGGAAGAGTAAGCGATTTGGGTGACGAGTTATTCACCCCCTTCTAGCCGGGCCATCGATCTCGTATAACTTGCTTATGTTATTTATTTGCGCTAACCAACTATTTTTGTTTAATAAAGATAAAAAATCAAGTTTACTTTTTCAGGGGCAATTCACCCCTCTCTTGCTGGCCGACCGATCACAAAACTGCAAACTCTAAGTTACAGACTTCAAGTGCAAACTCTCGACTCGAGACTCCCGAGTTGGAGGCTCCCGAGCTAAGGCTCTTAAGCTGGAGACTCCAAAGCTGCAAACTCCCAACCTGAGACACCCAAGCTGGAGAGGAAGAAAGAGGTGCTAAGGCATGGATAATGTAGTTTCTTTAAAACAGATTCATCCTCCTCCGGCTGTGCTTCGAGGTTATAATAGACGTCTGTTTCCCGAGATATAACAGCGAAATCATGCACACAACCAAACACTGGTTGCTTGTGGCGAACTGAGAAAATATCCGATTGTTATCACGGGTAATCCACTGGACGGAACACATAGTTAATTAATGCATTTGTCATTAATTACACTCTGGAGGTTGCAGATCCTCTATTAGTCATTAATAGAGTCAATTTGTGCAAATCGTCTGGAGGTTGCAGATCCTTTATTAGTCATTAATTAATGCATTTGTTATATTTGAGCAACAAGTAAAAATTATTCAAGTGACAAAATATTGATTCATTCGCTTAGGTAAAGTTTACCCCGATCAGTCCAGCATTTGATGTCTACATGTCATTCTCGCAAAAGAGCCAATTTGGTTTAGTGCAAGTCCAAACCCTAGATTTACACTCTCCCCTGTGCACCCATGCATCAGAGAGACTCTCCCCATGCATTTGTTCATAACAAACATACTTGTGAATCAATCAATATAAATCAACTAATATGCCTTGAAACTCCTAATGTGGGACTACAAGTCTTATTCTGTCATGTCCCGAGGGAGCCGCTGGTCCCATATAAATCGGACAACATCTCCCCTGTACCGCGGATAATATAAATCCTTGATACAAGGCCTACACGACCATCTCATCATCTTCAGTCAACACAGCTGGAAATTTATACATAATAAGAATAAAAGAAATACACCATACATAAAAGTCACATACCGGTATGACTTGCGACAATAAAATTTCTAAGGCCTCTTCGGAGCACACAAATAATATAAAATGCAAAATCCATGTCCATCGAAATAGATAACAATATAAATAAAATATCCGTAACTATCAATATCAAAACGAAGTCACTACGACGGGAAAGGAGACTGATCAACGATCACTCCACAAAGAGGGCTCTGAGAACTCGCTAGACGGGCGTCGTTCGGTGGAGGAGGAGAAGAAGTGGTGGCCGGCCATTGAGCGGTGATCGGGTGAGGGCGAAGGAGAAGTTGTCGCGTGAGGGAGAGATTGGGAGATTGAGCGGAGGAAAAGAGAAGAAAAACTAATTGCTGTAAGTGGGTGACACTTTACAAATAAACCCTTCTATTCCAGCTTATCTAAATTAGGCCCTCATTTTAGGGTAAATCCTCAGAATTTACAGTATCTAACACATTCATAAGATAGTCTTTTTCTTCTTTACATCTATTCCATTCGCTTATATCCAACAGAAATTGTGTCGGCTGGTGGCCGAGCTACGTTCCGTGCCCAACCCGTTGATTAGGCTGGGTCGAGTTTCGCATGGTCGGGCCCTATTAAATATGGTCAGGCATGACTCACTCAATCCCATTCCCACTTATCAAGGCAAAACTCTCTGTACACTAGCCACGTCTCAAGGCAACAGTGTCGACGAATCACATTCTGTATTAAACATTAAAGCTTGCATAAGTCAAATTCCCACATATCGAGGTAACAGGATGATCAACAACTGTACACTTCCCTCTCTTTGAGCTAAACATATGACCATTCGTGCTCCAAAACAAAAACATCGAGCCACGCTACCAACTTGTAAAAGGAATCAGACCGATAAAACATCACAATCTATTAATTCTCCGTAAATTTAAATCATATCTTTTGCCGCAATCATATCTTTTGTAGAATCTATGATGAGTTGTTTTGTATGAAAGCCACAGATTCTACGCTTTAAAAAACCTATATAACCTTCCCTGCAGACAAGCGACGACACTGGAAACGACGGCAGTGCAGTGTCGATTTTGACTCATCGTCATCCTTCTCGATGACACCTTCCGTTCGCTGGTCAGATGGATAATTAACAAATAGATTGTTTTTGTCTTCGAGCAATTCAATCACGCAACCCACTCACCGAAAGAAATTCATTGTCCATGTGTGTGGATGTCTCGAATATTATTGCGCAACTACGCAACTTTTTTGACCAACAATTTTGAATTCCGATTTTAATTCGAAATACTCGTTAATCCAAATTAATCCTCAACGTAATGTATTGTACTGTATAAATGGTTCGAAAGACTTTAATTTAGTCCGTATCTTATATATTTTGGAAAAAAAAAGCATTTGATAAAAAACCTTTAATCAGTAAATGGAAAAGGATTTGTGCAAAGAGGATAAACTATGTTAGAATTTATTTATTATTATCATCTAATCTTTGAAAATATTTGATCACAAGGTGTGAGAGTGAGACAACTCTTCGTTTAGAGCGAAAGCAACAAAATCGAATCCTTTTTAACAAAATTATTATGCGTACTAATTAAATTCTAAATTATTCTTTAATATGAAAGATTTATATTTAATTATTATTATCCTCACTCCTTAATGAATGAGCAATAATTAAGCATGCATTTAATTTAGAGTGATTGGAAGCTGTTAAATGTCATTATCATTATTTTCTCGATGCTTCAAACTTAAAAATAAATTGACAACGCTTGCAAATTAAATTAAATCCTAAACGATGAACAATTATTTCATCAAATTAATTTAACTGAGCCACGAGATCAGAGAACAGTGTCACTGCGACAGCGTCGTCGGTGGCTCTGCATGGTGGGCAGGGCACGTCTATTCCCCCACCGCTTTTGTAGTTGCTGCTTGCTGCTCCATCCCGTACATGTCGCAACCCAACTTTGAAACCGAAGCCTCAGCGACCAGCGTTTAATTTCATTGTAAATATAATTGGCGAAGAATAATAATAATAATATATAACAATAGGAGGATCGAGGTAAAATTAAAATGAAGAAATTAATTAGAGATGCTCTTGCTTCGTCACAACAGCAATGGATGACAACGGATAAGAAGGAAACCCATGGTGGTCTCTTCCTATAAATCCCACTGTCTCTTCTTCAAATGTTATACTGAGCCGGTTGATACTAAAACCTTCAGCTGCGCCTAAACATGGAGGTGTTGCATTTCTTGTTTGGCATCTTCGGTGCGTTAATTTACTGATTCTTACACCTAGCTTTGTCTTTCTTCTCATGACTTCAAACTCCTCCTCGTTTGATTCAATTCTAATTACATGTTAGTTGATCAGGTAATGCCGCTGCCCTCTTTCTGTTCTTGGCGCCGGTGTAACTACTCTCTCCCTCTCATAAATTTTCCTCCTGCTTGTTGTGTCTTATTTTTTGTGGTTTTATTTGGATCACCAGAGTCACTTTTCGAAGAATCATCAAGAAAAGATCAACCGAGGATTTCTCAGGAGTGCCTTACACCATGACCCTTCTCAACTGTCTCCTCTCCGCTTGGTAATTATAATTCATCAATCCGTTAATTCTTTCGACACGATTCTAAGTTTGTGAATGAATGATTGGGAATTAATTAAGGTACGGATTGCCCTTTGTGTCGCCGAACAACATCCTGGTGTCGACGGTGAACGGCGCCGGCACGGCCGTGGAATCGATCTACGTGGTGATCTTCCTGGCATATGCTCCCAAGAAGGGGAAGGTCAAAATGTTGGGCCTCTTGGCCCTCGTCCTCTCCATCTTCGCGGGCGTCGCCTTCATCTCCCTCCTCGCCCTCCACGGCCAGCACCGGAAGGTTTTCTGCGGCTTCGCCGCTGCCATCTTCTCCATCTGCATGTACGCCTCGCCTCTGTCCATCATGGTACGATCTAATCGATCGTTAACTAATATTTAATCATATTTCATATACTCGATCGGAACACTAGCTAACTAATTCAGATTGGATGGCGCAGAGGTTGGTGATCAAAACCAAGAGCGTGGAGTACATGCCGTTTCTACTTTCCCTGTTTGTGTTCTTGTGCGGCACGTCGTGGTTCGTCTACGGCTTGCTTGGCCGCGATCCTTTCGTCGCCGTATGAAATTAACTAAGAAAATCAAACTGTTAATTCATTAATCAACTCGATCGTGAGAGTGGGTTAATTAATTAATTAAACTACATGTATTAATTATTAATTGTTGCGCAGGTGCCAAATGGGTGTGGCAGCGTGCTCGGAGCCATGCAGCTGATGCTGTATGCAATTTATAGGAACGACAAGGGCGGCGCCGGCAGCGATGGCAGTGCCGCCGCAGTCAATGGAACAAAGTCGTCGTCGATGGAGATGAACGAGAAGCCTACGAAGGCTGGCTCTCAGTTACACCACCCAGTAGCAGAGATGGTGTAGTCGTCTTTAGTTAACTCGCAGTCTTTGATTTGCGATCTTTAA
Source organism: Boesenbergia rotunda (assembly GCA_024364735.1). NCBI lineage: Eukaryota > Viridiplantae > Streptophyta > Magnoliopsida > Zingiberales > Zingiberaceae > Boesenbergia > Boesenbergia rotunda. Next base: position 131,411 of record JAGFNQ010010423.1, on the reverse strand, counting down.
TTAGGTATATATCTTGTGTATTCCGTTTCACGGGAACTAATTCAGTTGTTAATTCTATCTGTGCTAATTATATTAATGTAGTTGAGTCGTCAGGTTTAATTAAGTTTTTGATATATACCTGAATTAGTGTTTTTAATTAATGGCGATTATTTATTTATTTATTTTTGATAAAACTTAGAAAAAAGATACTTATTGGAAGCATCGAGAGTATACCCTTTCATATTTATCACGAAAGGACAGCCGATACCACACACTTGTACATTAATTTTGAAATTATCTTTATTTTTTATGTTATTATTATAGCATCTATAGAATTAACATTATTATATACAATTTAGATCAATAATTGTAACAGATATGATCGACTAATTATTATACAATTATAGCAGTGCTATAATATTATATTAACTAATATTATTTGAAATAAATTGTTTATATTATAATAGTTTTGATTTTATTTATTATTATATAATATTGATCAATGTTTATTAATATTATCATATCTCTGAAGCTTATTCCATATTACAAAATATAAACTATAATTGATGTAATATAATATTATTAGTGATGAACAAAATCAAATGCTATTATAATAGCATATTGACTAGTTTTGATAAGAGGATTAGAGATGAAGTGTTGAGTTCCTAATTGTAGAACATAGTTTTATTTGTGTCGATCATAAGTGAATTATTAACGGTTATGAACTCATCATTGTTACCATAATTTTAGGGTGCGTTTGGTTCAAGTTATTATATATAATCTCAATTATGTTATTACCAAGTAATCACATAATCAAGGTTATGGGGAATACATAATCTGAAGTTGTTTGGTTCAATTTAGATAATTAAATAAAATCTTATTTGTTTGGAAATAATAGTCTATAACTTAATATAATATTTTACCATATTATCCTTTAGAATTTGTTTAGATAATTTTATTTGTTTAGACTTAAGGGTGTTGACGTCGATCGTCGGTGTCCACGTAGGCAGTCGGTGTCAAACACTGGCGCCGACTGTCGGCGCTGACAGCCGACGATCGACGGAGATCGCCGATCGACTGTCGGCGTCACCGTCGGTCGTCGATCGCCGATCGACTGTCGGCGTCACCGTCGGTCGTCGATCGCCGACAACCGACGACGACCGCGCGGCGACCGGCGATCGTCGACGATCGTCGGCGACCGGCGGCGATCGTCGGCGACCGGCGGCGTTCGTCGGCGACCGGCGGCGTTCGTCGGCGACCGGCGGTGTTCGCCGACGACCGACCGACTATCGTGACCGGCCGCCGTCGACCGGCGATCGTCGCCGGCGACCGACCAATGATCGTCGCCGGCGACCGACCAATGATCGTCGCCGGCCGCCGGCGGTGGTCGCCGGCCGCCGGCGGTGGTCGCCGGCCGCCGGCGGTGGTCGCCGGCCGCCGTTGTCGTTCGTCGGTCGCGAATAATGCTTTCGGAAGTTAATAAATTATAATGGTTATTTTCGTCTTAAATGTAAATATTGGAGAATAATTTTGGAAAGATAAGTTTCATAACATGGGAATTAAGAAAAATCTTAGGGGGCGTTTGGTTTGTGTCATTTTCCATTTTCATTTTCCAGAAAATCGTATTTTCTAGTTTTTTGGAAAATGACTTTTTTTCATTCTCCAGTTTTCCAGAAAACGCTATATTTTTTTCTGGAAAACAAAGTTGGAAAATGCAAACCAAACATGTTTTTCAGAAAACCGCATTTTCTACAGAAAATGAAAATGAAAAACAGACTGGAAAATGCAAACCAAACGCCCCCTTACTTTCCTAAGGTTTTGCGATTCCGGGTTGCATGTCCCTTTTGCTGACGTGTCGGGCATCGATCATTACTTGGGAATCGCTTATTATCTATACCAAATAAGGTTTTTGTTGATAATTTTAAATGGATAACCAAAGTTATCAAGGATAATCCTCAATCAAACGCACCCTAAAAGTAAACATAATTCTGGAAAAAAATATTAACGTTGGATGATGGACACCCATTTGAATGATTTCAATAAAAAAAGGGTGTTTTAAAAAAAAACTCCACTCTTCAATTAGCTGGATTCTATCTAATACTGCTAGGGTAGAGTCGTGAAACCATTAACAGAGTACCATCGCTCCTCAACAATTTGAAAAAAAAAAAGAAGTTAGGACACTATACTAATTTAAATAACATATCACATATCTATAATATTAACATCTCTTTCTATTAATACATATTCATATTCATTTTAACATTAATATTTATTATTTATAAATTCCATTATTCATTTATTTATTTTTTTATATTTAAAATTTATTTTCATACTTTTTAAATTTTTTATATAAAAATTACTTATTAACAACATTAAAAAAAAATTGAACATTGTTTAATGTGTGGATGTTATAAGACTCATCCACATTGATTTTAATACTATTTAGATATTATAACATCCATATATTAATATCAGCGTTTTGAAAATTAGATCGGATCAGCCAGTCGGATCGGTTGAACCAAGAACCGACCAGATTTTCGGTCCGAGTTGACTCTGAAAACAGGCTGCTCAAGAACTGAGTGTGAACTATTCTGAACCGGTCGGGAACCGGTGAACCAGTTAAGCCGAAAAAATCGAGCAAACCGGAAAAATCTGACAAGGCGGCTTGGTTTATTTTATTTTTGATTTTTTGATTTTCTCCCTTTGTAGTTTTGTTTTCTTACTGAAAAATAAAAATTAAAAAATAAAATGTCAAAATCCTAATTTACTTTCACATAAAATCCCAAATGAATAAATTTGCTATTTGCTTTAACCCAATAGTTTTAAATTTGAATTTTTCTTTGAAACTAATCTTTTTTTTTTCAAGAATATCGTACTAAGTTTCTGACAAAAACATATCACATGCTCGACCTAGTTGATCCAATCTTAAGAAAATAGTTGGGCAAGTTGTTAATTTCATATATTTTTATAAATACATATTTTATTATATATAAAATTATATCCTGGTTAGACTCCTGATTAAATCGGTTGAATCTCTGAACATTTGAATTCTTGTCTCGACCGATTTGATATCTGATCCGGATAATATCAATGTAGATATATACTCCCATTTGGCATAAATAGGAGTGGCAAAAGACTTGATCTATCTAGATGCCGCCAAACTCACAATTTTATGAGTTTGATTGAGGTTAATAATTTGGAATCGTAAAATAAGCGGGTCTATCAATAATTAACAAATTTAGTTACCGCGAACACTTATTTTAGAAGATTGATTCACAAATTTACTAACAGTAAGTTTATAGATTGCTATAATGTAATAATGAATTTAATTTTTTTAATAATTATAAAATTTAATTTGCATTAAAAAGTCATTAATTTTTAAATTCATATTTAAGTGTATGAATATAATTAAAAAAATTAGATTAACATATAAAAATTGATTCTATATCATCCATCTATTTGAGTCAAAATCGATTTACCCTGGTGGCCGGTGGAAAACTTCCGTGGGGCCGGGCCGGTCACTGATAAGCACGCGTGTCGTACCGCGAATATCAAATATAATCAAAGTATCGAACTTCTCTAAACTAATGTAGCATAGAGTAACTCGAGTCGTTTCCCAACGAATGTAGTTGGTACATGATAAATCTCAGGATCATATGTTATTGCTTTTGTGTTTTTGATATGAAACTGGGGTTTGGATTTGAATGTTAAGACTACAGAAAGAAATATCAAGCAGGTATGAAATCTAATTCTAATTAAGGAAAGACAATGCAGATAAGGAAATCTAATTTACCCTAACTTCACTTGCAGAAAAGAGAAAAGGCAACATGAAAGAAGCATTCAAGAAATAGGGCATCAAGGAAACCTAGACATGGAACAAAACCTATAGCATTAAAGAAATCTAGTCTGATCTAACTTAATTGCATTAAAATGAAGACATGAAACTTAAAGCAATGGGAAGAACAATACAGAATAAAAGTTAAACAATCAAGAAACATCACAATTGAAAGTTTTGTTCTAAGAGTCATTTAACCAAACACAAGATAGGCATGTTTTAAATGGCTTCAAGTAAGTGCACATTGAAATGGGAAGATCCATCTATTACAAACATTCAACAAACTATCACCAACATTTATCAATTAAAAACAATCAACATTTGAATCCAATTGAAACATGCAATTAACCCAAGAATTCTATGCTGTGAAGAGGAAAATCGCTGTAATGAAGAACTATGAGGAAGAACTGCTGCATCTGATGAAATGGCTGTGAATAAATTGCCACTCGGCTTGCTGTGAAGAATTGCTGGATCTGCTGGAAATTCTGTGAAGAAGATCTACTGGAAAGGCTGTGAAGTAAGAAGCTGCCGGGAGTAGAAGAACTGCTGGAATTGAAGCTGTGAAGAGGAAATGCTAGAAAGAAATCTGCTGGAAGAAATAATATGCTGTGAAGAAAACAAAGCTGCGAAGAAACTGAATTCAGGAAATGAAGTTGCTGTGATGCTGATGAAGAAAAACAAAGAAATGAAGTTCTACCGAAACTAATGAAAGCTAGCTACTGGATCTGATGTGAAGCTGCTGGAATTGAAGCATGTGAAGAACTCCTATGAAGGGTGAACTGCGGCCGTGAAGATGTGGAAGATTGCTTCCCTCAATCCGAGAGGAAGCTGGCGACGAAGATAGTGATCGCTTCCCTCAACCCGAGAGGAAGATGGCGAAGGAGATGTCGACTAGGGCTCGAACCCCGGGCCCTAGCTTGTGCAATGGCGTGCGGTGGAGAGGTGGATGATCGGCCTTCTAATCCTCTTCTCCCCCAACCCGAGAAAGAGTTGGATTGAAGGTCGACCGGCCGGCGGCGAGATGGAGAGGTGGAGAGCAGCCGCCGGCCTCGTGGAGGAGATGGTGAGGATCGCCTCTTCGATGGAGTGGAGAAGATGATCGAGTCGAGAACCCCCTGTCTGATCTACGATCTCCACGACGAGCGGTTAAGCCGAAGAGATGAGGTCCCTTGGTTCGGCCCAGCCACTGTCCGGTCCAGCCTAGCTCAGCCAGTTCCCAGCTTATGTTCGACCCAGCTCATGCCTGACCCAGCATTTGGGTTCAGTTCGGACTTGGGTTCGGTCCAGTCAGCCAAGCCAGTTGAGTTCGGTCCAGGTTGTGGTTTGGCCCAGCCTCAGTTAACCCAGCTCAGCCCCTTGGTTCAGCCATATGATGATGGAAGTAACGGACGGCTGAGATCAATCTGACTTCATCCAACGGTCGGATCTCTTCATATCTGAACCAAACTCCACAGATCCCAATCAATCGTCCTAATCTACCTATCCCCATCTCGGATTAACCAGATCAGTAGCGGATGGTCCAGATCTTCCTTTTTCTTGATAGATGGTCTAGAACATCTTGAGCTTGATCCAATGGTCAGATTACTTCTGATTTTGCTGAAATTTTCAGATCTTGATCTATGATCATGATTGACTCTATCCTGAACTCGGATTGACCAGAAATTGACCGATGGCTCAAATCTAACCGTTCTCTGGAATGGACGGCTCTTATTAATCCGATGCTTGAACCCTTTGATCTGGATCCAATACTGACTCAAGTCTGACCCGATTTGATCTAGGTCCATGATCATTTGAAGCCTACAAAATGATATTCAAATTTAGTGCCAAACAATATCCCAAATATACAAAGATTTGAATTAAAAGCTAAAATAGAGAAAATACATGAAACCTAATACAATTGCAAACTTAAACATATAAAATGTGGATCAAACATGGATTTTAGAGCCGAAAATACTCAACAAAATGGTGGTTATCAGTCACTCCAGGTTCAATTTGTCTGCTGCCTGGTTCATCATTTTTTATTTGAGTCAAAATCTGCTAGAGCAATCTAGGAATTTTGAGTTCCGATATTTTGACAAAGATTTAAGTTAAATTTATTATTATATTTGATATGCATTATGAGAATGCAGGATATATGTACAACAAGAGAAAAGTTCACGTGAGATATTGGCAAAAGAAGACCCGACAATAAAGACTGAGGTCGAAGGAAGCTCCAGTAGGTAAGCCGTGAAGGATAGGGAGGCATTCGATGCGAGGCTGATAAAGGAGGTTAGAAGGCTAGATCTAGGTTGGTCGGGCGAGGACGAGTGCTAAGTAACTGTACTCGGGATTGAAACCCTAGGTTTAGGGTTTAGGCAGTCGACTGATGCTTAGATCAGTCGATTGGTAAAAGTCACAGAAAGATCAGTCGACTGGTGTTGACTGGAATTCGAACATTGGGTTGTAAAGTTCGAATTCGGGTGGACCAGTTGACTGGTATTGGCACCAATCGACTAGTAACGGTTGAAACAACAACGAGCTCTATTTAAGAAAGCTCGGTTTTGCTGGGCAAAAGTTAACAAAATTGGCTTTAGTTAAAGGCCAATTAGTAGTCTTTGTGCTCAGGAAAGTTTTCAAGGTTGTAGTGAGGTTTCTCCACCCACATGGAGCGACACGAGCTAGCCGGAGGTCTTCCGGGGACTAATCTACCGATGGATAGGGATCGTCCACCTTACGGACAACCGTGGAGTAGGAGCATTATCTTCGAACCACGTAAACGGTTTGTGTTAGCGATTGTTTTCATTTGTAGTTTGTATTTTCGCTTGCGCACGCTAACACTTATAGGAAGAAACGACGCATTGAGGGCAACGAACTATTCACCCCTCTAGTCGGTCCATCGATCCCCAACAAGTGGTATCAGAGCTGAGGTTCACTCTTGTTGGACTAACTGCCAACAGAACAAAAGCGCTAAAGGAAGACGGATTTGGGAGGGCCGCTAGAATGGATACTCAGATCCCACCTCCATACGATCGAGGCGACTTCGATTATTGGAAGAAGTTGTTGGAGACTTGGTTATAAATGAATTAGGACTATTGGACCGCATTGGATGTTCCATTCGAAGCTCCAACGGACAAGAAGGGGAAACGCCTCCGACCTCAGTGTTGGACCAAGGATCAAAACGAGGAAGTAGAGTCGGATAAGGAGGTAATGAGAATTATGTTAAATTTATTACCTTATTATATTGTGTTACGTGTAGGAGAATACAAGAATGTTTATGAGCTCTGGAGAAAGGTGATAACTCTACATGAAAATTCAACACAAGGACAAGAAGTGGAGGAATCCAAGGATAAGGGCTCATTGGTCCAAGAGAAGAGGAAGGACAAATCGGAAGTTGAATCGAGTTCAACATTCGAAGAAGAGGAGGAAGTGGAATCGTCCACATCCTCAAGTGAGGAAGAAGAAGAGCAATCCAAGGTGGAGGAGATCTTGGAAGTTCAACCCACAACCTCAATTACCTAGAAAAGTGGGAAATCCCACATTAAGTGTTTTGAGTGTGGGAAAATGGAACACTACAAGAGTAGAAGTCCTTCACTCGAGAAGGTAAAGGAGGTAAACCCTAATCCGGTAAAGTTTTTTACAAACTAATGTGGATTATAGGGATGAAGTCAAGGAGAAGAAGCATATAATTTGCTTCACGCGTGGTCAGCGTGGTCACTACCACACAAAATGTCCAAGAAAAGGAGAACTCAAGAAGCTAGAGCATTTGAAGAAATTAGAAAAGAATAGGAGCTCAAGTCAAGGGGGAGCTTCAAAGGTAAAAGGGAAGGTAATCCCTTATTTAAAATTTAATCTAATTTCTAATTCATATATGCTTGTTAAGAATAATATAGATTATTTAGCCAATCATAATCATGAATTTAGGTATAATGATAGGAATAGGGTTAACAAGGTAGATAACCCTAGGAAATCATTATCGAAGGCTAGACCAAATAGGACCCAAACTACCATGCCTAAGGAAAGAAAGGTAGTAAATGAGCAAGACATTAATCCTAAGAAAGGGAGACATATGCCAAGAAAGGTGGGTAGGTCTAGAAATGTCCAAGATAGACATGTTGACTCTAGGGTTAGAATCCTAAAATTGAAAAATCAAGTCTTGACGGCAAGACTTGAGGAAATGGAGAGCGTCCTAGATACGTTCATTATTGGACCTAGGGGTCTTGACATGTGTTTGGGTGGTCAAAAACCCAAAAATGTCAAATTGGGTACATCTAAGAAAAATGAAAAGAAATATGCTAGGGTAGCATATAAATATGCCAAGGATAGAAAATTGAAAAATGGCAAGGATAAGTCATTTAAAGTTAAGGGAAAGAAGAACTTAACCAAGAATAAGGTATCCAAGGTTAATGAAGTTAGATTTATAGGCCAAGTGACACACCAGTGTGGCCTAGTGATTGTAGAAGAGTCATCTAGGGAGGTGGGTAAGGTTAAGAGATCAAAGGGGAGCTTAGTGAGTCAAATTGGAACCCATGGTATATGGATCTCGGGTGGATTTTTCCTGGAAGTCTAGATGGGTTGTGGATTAATGTGCCAAAGGGTTTGGAGATGGATTTAAGTCTCAATCCTTAGGTTTTGACACATTGGTTTATGTTTCATGCATGAAAATACGACATTAGGGTCATATTATATGAAAATTGATATTTGATGTATAGATGTCATATAAACCAATGCTAGAGATGCATAATGATTTGATATAGGCAGATATATCAAGAGGAAGTCAAAACTATGACTTTAGGTCAAGGTTCTATTTAACCATTTAGATAGTTTTGGGTTCTGTGTCAATCTTAGGATCCAAGATATATATACATTTTAAAATATATTTTTCCCAAGTAGACACGGGTATCACAAATCACTCCATAAAATTTAGAAATTTTTGAAGATTTATGAAATTTCTGGTGCATTTCTGAATTTGGATTCAAAATGCTGAAAATGCAGTTATCAGGGTCTTAGTCGACTGGTGTAGGGGCAGTCGACTAGTAACAGTATTGTCTAAAGAGAGACTAGCTACTGTATGATTTTTTGATAGGGATCAGTTGACTGATAATTATCTCAGTCGACTAATACGTGCTGAAACTGTTTTCAACAATCGAAAATTGTTCAAATGATTGCCAAACATGTGTATAATCTTATGGGGGGTTAATACACAATGTTTATAATTATTAGATGTTAAAGAATCCAATAATTATTAGTCGACTGGTAACAATGATTGCATTTTTTGATGTGGCAAAGGGAGAAAAGTGTTGGGTTTAAGTGGGAGACCAACACACCTTTGTAAGAAATTCAAACTCAAGGGGTGAGCTTAGGTGAAGGGGGAGCTTTTGTTGACAAAGGAGGAGAAGTACCTTTGCAAGGAAAACTCAAGGGGGAGTTTAGGTAAAGGGGGAGCCTAAGGTTAGGTTCCATGATTTATGCATAATCATTTGTTTTGTTGTTGTTTCCCTAACTTGAACGGGTTGCCAAACATAAAAAAAAAAGGGAGATTGTTGAAGTAATCTAGGTATCTTGAGTTTTGATATTTGGGCAAAGATTTATGTTAGGTTTATTGTTGTATTTGATATGCATTGTGAGAATATATGATATAGGTACAACAGGACAAAAGTCCAAGTGAGATCTTGGCAAAGGAAGACTTGACAACAAGGACCGAGGTCAAAGGAAGCTCTAGAAGGCAAGCTGTGAAGAATAGGGAGGCATTCGAGGGACGCGAGGTTGATGGAGGAGGCTAGAAAGCTAGGTCTAGGTTGGTCGGGCGAGGATGAGTGCTGAGTGACTGTACTCGAGGCTAAAACCTTAGTTTTGGGGTTTGGGTAATATACTGATGCTTGGTCCAGTCGACTGGTAAAGGTCATAGAAAGATCAATCGATTGATGTCGGCTGGAATTCGAACATTGAGTTGTAACGTTCGAATTCAGGTGGACCAGTCGACTGGTATTGACACCAGTTGAGTAGTAACGGTTGGAACAACAACGAGCTTGATTTAAGAGAGCTCGGTTTGACTGGGCAAAGGTTGACGAAATTAGTTTTGGTTAAAAGCTAATTAGTAGTCTTTGTACTCAGGAGTGTTGTCAAGGTTGTGGTGAGGTTTAATTTCTCCACCTACATGGAGCAACACGAGCTAGCCGGAGGTCTTCTAGGGACTAATCCACTAATGGATAGGGATCATCCACCTTACGGGTAGCCGTAGAGTAGAGGTCTTATCTCCGAATCATGTAAACGGTTTGTGTTAGCGATTATTTTCATTATAGTTTGTATTTCTGCTTGCGCACGCTAACACTTGTCGGAAAAAACGACGCATTGAGGGCAACAGACCATTCATCTCTCGCTAACCAGTCCATCGATCCCTAACAAAATCAACTGATGGATCTATAGGATAGATCTATAAAACTCATAATGACATGAAATAATTTTTTTCTAGATTATATTCATACTTAATTACTAAATTCATATACTATATTAAGAATAATATTTTTTTTAAATTCGAACTAAATTTTTTAATCAATTGTTGGCACTGGCTTTAATCAATTGCGAGTAAAAATCTTATTTTTTATGATTAAAAATTTTAATTTGTATTTAGAAAAATCATTTCTTTTAATATAGCGTGTCAATTAATATTTGAGAGTCGAGATGTAATAAAAAAACTAATGGATAAACATATAAAATTCAAAATGACATAGAACTAAATATAATATATTTATTTATTTATATTAATTATATTCATCGAATTTGACATATTATATTAAGACTAATATATTTTTTTATCATACAAAATTTTTAATTATTTTTGAAAAAATATTTCGGAATATAGCAATCGATTCAGGGAATGGGTGAGGGGGCAACAGAAATATTGAATACATAATTTAATAATTTTAATTAACATACATGATATAAAAGGAGTTGCGATAAAGAAAGGAAGGATGAACAAAAGTTGCTCAATGTAAACGCATAATGCCCATTTAAATGGGAAACAAGGCCTCCCACCTCATTTTGCAAATTCACTTCGATTCCGACCGAACCCGGACTCCACCGAGGTGTCAACCTCTAGCTAGTAGCTACCATTCTCGACTGTATTGTCCATCTGAAAATATTGCTCGACATAAGAAAATCCATCTCAAAATACTTATTTCCGTCCACGATTAGATGACGTACGTGATACTCTTGCACAACTCCACTCCAAGGTTAGAAAGTTGGAATTCGTGATGTAAACTCAAAAGTTAATACTACGCGTTTTGTTTAATATGTTGACTTGATAAGATCCGAATCCGATACGAAAGTCTGGACGTTGGTTACGTCGACTCGGTCCGGTCGCCACGAAAATTAAGAACCGTCTGAAACTTCAACGAAGGCGGCGAGGGAACCGATTATGACTCCGTCCAGTTCTAGAGGCTAACAAATTGAAACATATAATTTAGATAAATCTAAGAATATATAAGATAATATATAAAAAAATTATAATTAATTGGTATTATTTATGATCGAGATATTTTTTTAAAATATTTTTCTTTAAAAATAATTTTATAATTATTTTAGGTTCGCACGTAAAGATTAGGAAATTTCCAGCGTACTTTGATCTGTTTCAAAGTCTTTGTCAACTGTCCACCTCATATTTATTGATCCATTTCTTCCAAATTAAATCCCCCAATTGGACGGCCTCTTCTTCTTCTTCTCGTTCCTATCGAAATTCATCTCCCAATTCCCGGTCGATCTCGATCTCCTCCCAATTCCCTATCTGCAATCTCCACCCTAATCGATCAATTCATCAGTAGGAGGAGCGGCGGAGGCTATGGATTGCGAGCCGGAGGAGCTCCAGTTCCTGGGCGTGTTCGGCATCTATCAGGAGGCCGCTAAGATCCTCGCCGGCTGGCGTCGGCTATTCGTCCAGATCGCCGGCGCACTCATCCTGCCCCTCTCCATTCTCTTCTTCGCGCACATCGCCATCTCCCGCCGCCTTTTTACCACCATCGACCGCGACGAGACCGTCCTCGACGTCTCCCCCCCGGGCTCCGCCTCCGAGTCTAACGCCCTCAACCGCCTCGCCTCCGATTGGTCCTCCTTCCTTCTCTTTAAGGGCTTCTACCTCCTCGCTCTCCTTGTCCTTGCCCTCCTATCTACCGCCGCCGTCGTCTACTCCGTCGCCTCCATCTACACCGCGCGCCGCGACCTCACCTTCCAAAAGGTCCTCGCCGTCGTGCCCCGCGTCTGGCGCCGCCTCATGTCCACCTTCCTGTGGGCGTTCCTCATCCTCTTCGTGCTCCACTCCCTCGCCGTCGCGATGTTCTTCGCCATCATCCTCGGCTCCAGCGAGGACTCCGTCGCAGGCCCTCTCCTCGTCATCTTCGTCCTGATCCCGCTCTACGTCGCCGCCCTCGTCTACATCAGCGTCGTCTGGCACCTGGCCAGCGTGCTCTCGGTACTGGAAGATGCCCGCGGGCTGGAGGCGATGCGCCGGAGCCGGCTGCTTATCAAAGGCAAGCTCCTCCTGGCGTGCATTATCTTCGTGAAACTCAACCTCTGCTTTGGGCTCGTCGAGTGGGGCTTCCGGTGGCTGTTGGCGATGTGGAGCAGCAACGGCGCAGGGTTCAGCCTACTGCTCTCCCTCATCCTGCTGTTGCTTCTGGGCCTGGTAATCCTCTTCGCCCTCGCAGTGCAGACGGTGGTCTACTTCGTGTGCAAGTCGTACCACCACGAGAGCATCGACAAGACGAGCTTGGCGGATCATTTGGAGGCGTACATGGGGGAGTATGTGCCGTTGAAGTCGCAGGATGTGCAGATGGAGCAGCTGCGTGTTTGATTCCTGCGAACAAAGACTGGATGCCTGCCTGATCAATTGAGTAATATTTCTCCCTGTTATTACTGAATTTATGATACAAAATTCACAGTTTGGTGGTTGAAAACTTGCCGATTTGAACATCCACAATTGATTGCTTCAATGAATGCCTTGCGTTCTAAACTAGATTGATTTCATTATGGTGTCGTTCTAATAGCAGGGCGAGTGGGTAACTCAAAGTTAAAACCTTGATTGTGTAACGAGATAGTATATCATTTCTTTCCAGTTGGATAAAACTCATTATTAGTGCGTTTTAAAATGAATTGGAAAGATAATTCATGATAGTTAATCTGTTAAACCTTGAGCCTTCTCTTTGTAGAAGATATTAGTTATCAGGTCAATGGGATGGATGATTTCTTGTGCAATTTAATTCCAACATTTGGATATGAATTTATGATCATATCATTGAAATCACACACTACGTTCCATGGTCTAACAATAAGTTTGATTCAGGAAATGAATTTGATGGCAATACGTAATAGTTTTCTGAAACTACTTGAAACAATCCTTTTTCTAAAACGTGCTCCTGCAACTATTCTTTTTATCAAAAAACAAAGCATCAGGTTTTTAATAAAATCATATAAAAAGAATATTAATATTCTACCTAGATGATTTTGGAGCTCATTTAGATTAAATTTGTTTGTTTTGAAATTGAAAATTTATTTGAAATCAAAAGGCAATTTACAAAACAAAAATTCTCTTAAACTACAGAATAATTAGTTAGAGATTTTAAGAAGTTCATAATATATAGTAAAAAATTATAATTTTAAACACTACAAAAATTTCATTAAATAGCGACGGAAAGATAGTGTCTGTCGCTAATATTGCAATTCAGGTCAAACCCCTAACGATAGCGATAGAATTGGCCAAACCCGTCACTATTAGCGACGGAAAATTTAAATTGTCCGTCGCAAATAGCGACGGACAAGTTACTTCCGTCGTAATTTTAGGTTAAAATTGCGGACTCGGCCCCCCTGCGGCCACGCGATCAGATCTTCCTCTCTCCTCGTCTCCGACGCTTCTCCGTCGTCCCCGACGCTTCTCCTCCGGCGAACCCTCCTCCGATCCCAGGTACGCTATGTTACGTTTTCCTACGATTTTTCTTCCTTGTTTTCTGCTTCCGCGGCGGCGTGACCTTCTCATTCCGGCAGCTCCGGTCAGGCGGGGCCAGGCGCGGGCAGTTACGGGCGCGCACGGCCTGCCGCTGCCGAGCGCGGCCTGACACTTCCGCGCGCGGCAGCAGCTACCACCGGCCTTAGCTGCCGGCGGGCGTAGCAGGCGCCAACCGCAGGTGCCAACGGGTGCAGCTGCGGCCGGCAGCAGCTGCGGTCGGCTACATTTATGGTTAAATAATTAATCAGATTAATTGATTAATTAATTAATCAATTAATTGTTTGATTATTTAGATAAATGGATTGACTGATTAATTAGATTAATTGATTGATTAAATTGTCTTGTTCGATTAATTAGATTAATTTCTTAGTATAAGATCAATATGAAATTTGATTATGGATCATAATATGTGTGGTTTGATTAATTAGAATAATTTTATTTGATTATTAGAATAATATGTCTTGTTTGATTAATTAGAACAATTTTGGTTGATTAATATTTGTTTGATTAATTCGATAGTAATTTTGGATCTAAATTAGATTAAATTATGTTTGATAATTCAGATACAATGTATCCCGAACAAGGCATGAATGTATAATAGGTTAGATAATGGATTTATCCGTGAAGAATTTTTTGCTGGAGTGGAAGAATTTGTGAACTTTGCAAAGTGTCATTCTGAGTGTTTGAATGACACGGAGTTAAAGTGTCCATGTAATCAACGCAAATGTAGAAATACAGCTTTCCGTGATAAGGATACACTGAAAACTCATATCTGTAGGTATGAGTTTATTCCAGATTATTACAACTGGTATTGTCATGGAGAGCCGTATGTATTTGAATTTGATGGACCTTCTGTTGCTTCATCATCGAACTCAATTGGTCCAGAGACATCATATAGGCCTGCTGATGCAATGCAATCAATGGTTTACGATGCAATAAATGCATTTGATCAATCAAATGTAGATCAAGTACATACTTCTGAAGTTCAAAAAATGTATGACATGTTAAAGGCTAGTGAAAGAGAAGTATGGGAAGGTATTCCTTCTGATCATTCTCAATTGTCTGCTACTGCAAGATTATTGAATATGAAGACGGAACATCATTTCTCAGAACGATGTTATGATGACATATGTCAACTTATGTCAGAGTTGCTTCCAACAGATAACTGCATGACTGATTGTTTCTACAACACTAAAAAACTAATTAGATATTTTAGTTTGTCAGTTGAGAAGATACATTGTTGTGTCAATAATTGCATGATCTATTGGAATGAAGATAGTGAATTGATGGAATGTAAAATGTGTAATTATCCTCGTTACAAGCATGGTACTCGCATGGTAAATCAGAAGAAGAAGAAAAATATTCCTACAAAGTCATGTATTACTTTCCTTTGACTGCTAGATTCCAACGTTTGCATGCATCAGTAGCAACAGCAAGTCATATGATTTGACATCAAAACCATGGACATGGTGGAGAAATTATGTGTCATCCTTGTGATTCCCTAGCATGGAAACATTTAGATTCAACTTTTTCTTCCTTTGCTATGGAACCACCTAATGTAAAACTTGGACTTTCTGCAGATGGATTTCAGCTATTTGGAAGTTATGGACAACAATATTCATCATTGTCAGTTATCTTAACACCATACAACTTACCACCATGGATGTGCATGAAAGATGAATTCATGTTTCTTACCGTGCTAATTCCAGGTCCTCATAATCCAAAAGGGCAAATAGATGTATTTTTGCAACCTTTGATAGCTGAGCTGGATCATTTATGGAATATAAGTTCAGAGACGTATGACATCGCAAGTAAATCAAACATTATAATGCATGCAGCATTGTTATGGACCATTAGTGATTTTCCTGCATACTCAATGTTATCAGGATGGAGCACGGTTGGGAAGTTAGCATGTCCACTTTGTATGAGTCAGTCAGATGCATTTTCTTTGCCTTGCAGTGGAAAGATATCTTGGTTTGATAATCATTGGAAATTTTTACCTCTTGATCATTCGTTCAGAAGAAATAGGAAACATTTCAAAAGGAATAAAGTGGTCAGGAAACTACCCCTAGTTGGGATGTCAGGCGAAGAAATGTTAAATGAAATTGTTAGTTATAGATTTCTACCGGTATATCAGGATGGTTCAGATGATATCAACAAGTACATTGTTAGAGTCAACAAATGTGGTTGGAGGAAAAGAAGTAATTTTTGGGAGCTTCCATATTGGAAATATTTACTCATTCGACATAATTTGGATGTTATGCATATTGAGAAAAATTTCTTTAATAACATCAGTAATACTGTGTTGAATGTTCATGGGAAAACAAAAGATACAACAAGGCAACGTGAAGAATTGAAACAATTAGTTAGCAGACCTGAGTTCCATCAGAATGAAACAACTAGTAAATATCCCAAGGCTTGTTATACATTGGACAAAGAAAGTAAGCAAACATTGTGTTCTTGGTTGAAAAACATAAAATTTCCAGATGGATATGCCTCTAATATGTCTTGTTGTGTGGATACGAACAGATTTAAAATGGTTGGAATGAAGAGTCATGATTGTCTCGTTTTATTTTTTGATACAGTTTCGTAACAGATGGTCACCAGGTCTCTCTGCATATATTTCGAAAAAATTTAAAGAAAGATTATCGACTGCTACGATGTGGGGTCATATTGAACAAGAATTAAAAACTTTTTATTACGGTGAATTTTTGGTAAGTAGTTTAGATATGTATTTGATTTGATGTTACAATTAACATGATACTAACCATATTTTTTTGTTACAGAAACGATATATTTGGGAGGAGGGTACAGAGGAGCAATTTAAAAGAACATGGAATGCATACTGCTCCAAGTTGTACAAGGACATGGTTTACAAGTGGAGAAAGAAGGCAAATAGGCCTTCAGAGGTCCCTGAGACAATTTGGGCAGCATGGCGAGCTATCTGGGATGTCCAGCGCTGGAAAGATAATGCTGCGATTGCTTGAGCCAATCGCAACTCCGAGCTAGCTGGCCCCAGCACCGGATCCACGAAGCACACGGCTGGATCTCCTTCCATTGTCCAACATGCCACTGATTTGGTAAGTTTTTATTTAGGTTATTATAAACATTTAGTAAACCATTTTTTGATATGTTTAAACATTATATTTTGTGTATACAGGTTGCTGAGTTACAGAGACCTCCCACTAGTTGGGAGGTATTCAACAAGATCCATAAGAAAAAAGATGGGTCATTTGTCGATCGATGCTCCTTAGCAATCAATGTAAGTATATTAATTATATTTTATTTATTTTGATATTTTATATTGATTAATTTAATTATTATTTCACAGGAAGCAATGACCACTAGAGTTGCAGAGGCAGAGGCAGAGGCGTCTCAGCCTGCTGCAGAGGGGAAGGATTCACAACATCTTTCCACCGACGAGGTGAATCAGATTTATTATGATGTCGTCGGTGGAAGGAGGAAGACTGCCCTATACGGCCTGTGCACTCAGGCAAATATCACATATGATCAGATGAGAGTTCCAAGGGTTAGGGGACGTCCAGGATCCTCCTCCTCTTCCTCTAATGAGGTTCGTCAATTGCGGGAGGAAAATGATGCCCTGCGGACTCGACTCACGACGATGGAGACGACGTGGGCCAAGAGGGACGCAGCGTGGACTGAGAGGGACGCAGCGAGGGATGTAGAGTTGAGAGATTTGCGGTCTTGCCAGGCACACACTGAAGAGTTAGTGCGTCACATGCAAGTTTTTGCAGCGACCCTATCTCCCATGACACTGATGCCCACCCCTCCCGCCCCTCGTTTTGAGTCTCAGGAGACACAAAAACCTAAGGATACCCCAGAAGAGCAGAGATATTTTTGTGGTATATTATATTTTTCTCTATATTTTACAAAATCAAATTATCTAGTTTGTCTATTCATCAGTAATTGTTTCTTATTAGTTCATTTTCGTTTACAGATTGTACATTATCAGAGTTAAATTCAGCTATTGACTCGGTTGAAAGGTATGTATATTGGATATTGTTTCTTAATTGTTTCTTATTTGTTCATTTTTATTTACAAATTTAACATTATTAGAGTTATATTTAGATATTGACTCTATTTAACTTTTATTTGTTTCCTTTGTCTTCAATTGTGCAGGAAATTTTTTCTGGTTGATCCAGTATTCACTCTGATATTCATGTATGTATTGTTTGTCTTCTAAACTATAATTTTTCATTACGATATCAGTATGATATCTTTAGACTTCGACTTTTGATGTATGAACATAGACTTTTGATTCAGTTCTTGCTTGATATGTGTTTGAATGTATCTTATGTGTGTCTTATGTGTTTGAATGTATATATCTGTTGTGGATGTTGTGTTTGGTATGTGTGGATATTTGATATGTAGTGAATGTATATATGGGAAGGGGAAAAAGCAGGCTGAACTGGTGGAAAATTTCCAGAATTAGCGGTGGGTTTTTAAAAAATCTGTCGCTATTAGTGACGGAATATTAACTAATCCGTCGCTAATAGCGACGGGTTTTTATCATATCCATCGCTATTAGCGACGGATATTTGACTTTCCGTCGTCAATTACGATAGAATAGCGACGGATAATTGACTTATCCATCGCTAATAGCGACGGATATTTGACTTCCGTCGCTATTTTTTCCCCCGCACACGTCACCCCTGGATCTGCGATTTGCGACGGATGTTTACGTATCCGTCGCTATTAGCGACGGAGTTGACTTTCCGTCGCTACCGTTGACCTACGACGGAGAGTTGCCCGACGGCATTGTTTCCGTCGCTAACTGCTGAAATTTTTGTTGTGAAAGGTTCAAGATGTGATCCAATTCAATTTGAAATGTAAAAATTGACACAAAATATTTAATTTGAAATTTAAAAGTTGATATAAAATCTGAAATAGTGGTTTTATAAAGTAGTTTGCAGTTAGTTGTTTTCTGTAAAATGAAATATTTTTAATATACAAATATTAATTTTTCATTTAGGTTGTTAATTTTAAAGGGTATTAATTAAAAATTATTTCATAATTTTAGTTTTATAGAATGTTTTTTTATAATATAAATAAGCCTTATTAGTTCTAGTTAATATGTCATGATCAAATTTTAAATCATTTATATTTATTTTATGTTTAGTTTTCGGTCTACGCTAGTCTATCAGTCAACTTGATTCTTCAAAATAATTTATTTTAATTACTACGAACTTTTAGGCAAACTAAATATACATACTAACTATGTTAATAAATAATTCAACCACAAATTAATTCGTAAACCATTTTATTCTTCATTTTATATCAATTTTATAGATGCAAATTGATTTACAAAATAACTTACTTTTTATTTTTTTTTACTTTATAAGCTTTTATTATACAATAATACTATTTTTATATTGAAAAATAATTTGATAAAAAACGATGACTACAATTTATTTTGTAAAATAGCTCGAGAAAAAAAAATGGTAAAACATTTTTTAATAAAAAACTATTAGAGAAGCAGCTTCTTTTGATCAATTTCAATTATTATTCTTCTACAAATCACAATCTTATTTACGGATTCCAAATTCTAAGAATAAACTAGGCAGAATTGATGGATCTCCTTTCAGTTAAATTGGGCAACCGTTGACTAATTTTAGCTGGCCAACCCATTAACATTGAATGCTAGATTTAGTTGACTCGTAAAAGGTGAGGCAGTTGGATGAGTCTTGGTCCGAATCACATTGTCGGGCAGTTGGAAAAGAAACTGTTAAGACTAAAGATGTTACAGTTAAGAAAGAAACCCTCGATTTCGTTGGGTCAATGGCAGATAAAAAGGGAAATTAAGGATGACAAAAAAGATTATTAATTAATTGACCAACCATGCTTTCCATGTACAGTGAACAGACCTCTTTCTTTTCAAACTTTGCCACCAGTTCCAGGATAAATATACGACCCGCAACAATGGAAGGTCAACCAAATCCACGAGGATCGCCACAAGTCAGAGCTCCGGGGTGGCTAGCTCACCTTCGTCAACTGTTTCATCTCGCCGACTAGCTGCACCATTTAATGCTAGCAGTCAACGTACAACCACACTCTGATACATCTGTTTCCGTAATAATTTCGCCTTTAAATAACGATATCTAGATCCACCATGAAAATCTTTCGTATCAGAGTACTGACGTGATATGTTTCCCTTTCCTTCTCCTTCTGCTGCACCTAATTTTTGTACCGGACACTGATGGATGGACTACTTCTCAACAGTTCCACATGCCTGGCGGAGACTCTCTTGGCTTATCATTCAAATGAAAAAGATGGTAGGTGGGAGAAGATACAAGGTAAGGTAATCAAGAATGGAGAGAATTATTCATTGCCAGTCCGAATACTGAAATCAATATTGTTGGTTGTAGGTGCGTAGGGACGATATCATTTGGTTCTATTTAACAACTGGGCTATGTCATTATCAAAGAGAACAACAGATATAAGAGTTTGTCTAACAAGTGATAGAACAACAGAAAAGGTAATAGATCATCATTTCAGGTTAACAGACATCAAAATAAAGGTGCATGATTGTTTAATTTTACAAGTCGCAGCTTACAGTCGAGTCAGGACAGGATCATTGTAATCTAATACATTTCCAAAGAGAGTCTATGTAGTTGGTGCTCGTACGTCACAATATTGTTCTTTGCGACAACTCTAAACTAATCTATTTTAATACAACATAAGTTTCCGTAGAATTTCTTGATGAAGAACATTTAATTTAACACCTACTACGTTTATTTAATTCATTAAATATAACGTATCCGCTTGCTTGCCAACCAAACCAATGCTTCTCAGCTTAGCCTACGCTGTAGGAGTTAAACACGACTTGTTAAGGTACAGTAGAAATAAATGTTGGGGCCTATGGACACATGGTCAGTGCCGATACAGTGAACGACTGTAGGTTCGAACTAGAGAGTGAGAATTTAAGTGGACTGACTGATAGGGAGATTGTCAGAGCTTTGGTTGGTCGTGTTGGTCAATCTGACCCGGTTTTGATCGAGGATGAGGATTGGCCCTAGCAAACCATATATATACGCTTTAAGATCGGTTGTAAGTCTGGCATGTCTACTCACATCGCAACTCATGTGGGATTTGAGTTCTGACTTTTAGTTCAAAGTTGTGATTTAAGAAACAATGCTGATGAACTTTGATGAATAATGCTTGATTTTACTATGCAAACAGAGTTGACAAATTGTAGCACAAAGACGAAGTGATTAAGTAGTTTGCTGCTTTTTTTCTGAAAGGCCGATGGAAGCCGCCAAAATTGTGCCATAACTCGTGCGGCAGCTGCAGGACTCGCTCGCGCGGAAGCCAAGATGGTAGCAGAAGCAAATAGGTCGGGCATGAACAGGCATCGGAGCAGCCTCTGCTTCGGAAAGCGAGTCCTCCGACGAAGTGGAGCAGGACTTGGGAGAGGCGTCAGGAAGGTTAGTGGCGAGGTTGAGGTCGAGGACCAGAGCGCTTCGTGGCTGCCTGTCTTTGTCCATGCTAATGATCCCGCCGCTGCTCTGCCGGTCCTCCGCCGAGGACTCTTCTTTAAACAACACCACTGACGCCATTCGCCGGTCGGACGAAAGCGACGAGCTCTCGGAGCCGCCGCCGCTGATCGGGAGGTGAGTCTGGGGATGGAGCCCCCGTGCAACGAGCTTGCGCTTGATGTGGGTGTTCCAGTAATTCTTGATCTCGTTGTCGGTTCTCCCGGGCAATCGACTGGCTATCACAGACCATCTGCAAACATAAAACCAGCTTCAATCTTTATCTACCCTGTTCCCCTCAAATTAAACTAACATACTTGTTCCCGAGCATGCCGTGGAGTTTGATGATGAGCTCGTCCTCTTCCTCGGTGAAGTTGCCGCGCTTGAGGTCGGGCCGGAGGTAGTTTATCCACCGGAGCCGGCAACTCTTTCCGCACCTCTGAAGACCTTCAAATACAAAACGAAGAAAAAAATATCAGTAATCACACAGCACTAAAGCTACACATAAGGCAGCAGACCTGCATCTTTAGGGAGAGATCTCCAACAGCCTTTGCCATGGGATTTGATGTAAGAAACGAGCAATTGGTCCTCCTCTTTGGTCCACGCTCCCTTGTTGGTGTGCGCCTTCTCGCAGCAAGGAGACCTGACCATGATTGATGCACACTGAACTGAGAGAGGAAGGAGGACCTCCCTCTTTATATGGTAGGCGATGTGGATCGACGAACGACCTACCACTCCTGACGCCGTTATTTATTTATTTATTCATTTATTTCTTCCGCCCTCCCTCCTCATTACCATTGGCTGGTTCCGCCCCTCGATCAATTGGTTGGCAGTCATATCGCAGGACCTGCGACCGGTGGTTGCAAGGATGGCAGTAGGTGGGGGGCGCGGCGCCAATTATGTCTGCGTTGGTGATCCGTTCGTTCCCATCCTCTCCACGTTTTTCACTTACCAGCAGTTGCCTAGCGCCCAAAATATCCATCTAGTATTACAGTTATAAATAAATTAAAATTAACTTTTCATCGATAAATTTAGTATTTGATAGGATAAGAGTGTCACACTCTCACAGACTCATACTCGTTCGAAAATTGAATAGTACCTCCCCTGTACGATGAACAATCAGAAACTTATATATACATTTCAACACGCATATAATTAGCTCAGTCACACTCAGCTGACATTCACACAATCAGAAATAAAAGAGAATATCACAATCACGTAATTAATTATTTTACATGATAAACATAATAAATAAATTTTCGTAACAAAAGACAACAATTCAAAACCCAACGGAAATAGATATATACACGTCTATGGAGAAAACCAACACCCTCCAAAATGAAAACAATGCTAAAACGACCCCAATACAATAAAACACAATGAGAGTACGAAAACGAAAACAACCTACTCAAAACTGGGAAGACTGACAGCTGGATCTTCTCTTGGAGGCATGAGACACAGCTATCGACTACCTGAAATAAAAAGAAGAATGAGGGGTGGTGAGTTCCGGATGAAACTCTGCGAGTATAAGAACAAATAAATGCATGGTATATAAAAATGTAAAATAAGCATATGTAAACAAAGGATATACAGTCTCCGGAATAAAGAACATAAACTAAATGCATATGTACAAATATAACATACCTGAAAATCAAGTATCACATAGGGGCAAAATCAGGAATCCAACTAATACCTCAATAAACTGTTAATACTGTCGAACAGATCCAATCCAGATCATATAATAAATGCAAATAAAAAATATATATGCATGTTAATTAAATGTAACAATCATAGCTCAAACAAGTACAGCAAACACAAGCAAATGCACAATGCATAAAATGCACATGATGTCATGACTTGTATTGTACACCAACCACCGCTACATTGGGTAGGTTGAGTGGATAAGATACAGGCACCAAAATCTAGGACTATGCAAATACACCACAACAACTGTGGCCCTGATATGAAAACCCCGAAATACCTGTGAGGACTCCAAACACCTGGGGAGTATCAACTGTTTGCACATAACTCCAACTGAGTGTGACACAATAGAAAAATTACACTCGACTACTTGTCTCAACTACAAGGGAGTCAATGGTTGTCGGCATGCAAATAATGCATGATGCATGTCACTAATATACACAACCTCAATCAAATCAAAATCATGCAATCCATACGATACAAAATGAAATCAATACGGAATAAAAACACAACCAACACCAAAGAAAATAAACATGCACTAATCTACTATGTAGGATTTATCTAATGTCAGCCAAAATCCTAGATAGGTCAAATGATAGTCTTACAATACACACAATACCCTTTAGAGCAGAAATCAAGAGATGAGACTGTATAATTGAAACAATTTGAATTACTACTCAAGGTCAAGCAAGAATAAGTAACAAGTAGGAAAACAAGACAATTAGATTTAAGGTGAAGCATCATACTCAAAAATAAAACAACCATGCATTTAAGGTAAATGATATATAAGAATCAAGTAAGAAGTACCCGCTTTAAATATAGTGTGTATCCAAGTAAATCTCACATCTAAGTGTTTGTATCAAATCAGAGTCCTGTATCAAAAATATAGTTTTAGCCACTGTATTAAATAACACTTAACTTAATTAACCCTCAACTTACATATTCCAGTTTACACCAAAATACCCTCATTATTAAACTCAAGGATCTAATCCACACTTATCCTCATACCCTAACCAGAGTAAGAAGGGGTACCTCAAAGAGCTAAACCCAACACTAAACCATGATCAAACTACTCTAAGATCTAAAATACAATTTGAATCAAGGTTTACCTTCTAATAGAGCTAATCCAAGAACAAGTCAAGCCACACATATGTATCACAAGATCAAAGCTACAAGCCTTACAATACCAACCCAAAACCTAATCTCTAAGATCTTCAAAACATAGAGTACATATTCCAAGACAATTCGATCAAGTAAAGCTCATAACATCCTACACAAGCCATGTTAATCCATCTAGGTCCAATCTTGGGGCAAGCTACACATGCATCCAAAGATATTTACACCAACACTTCGATAATACAGGGCACCACACATGATCAAGGGAGACAAATATACAAATCAACCTAATGCACAAAGTCCCTGCTTCTATCAAAATCTAATCCTTAGATCATGAAAATAATTAACACAATGGATAACAACATTCTTTCAAAGCATGAACATAACCCACTAGTAACAACTCACCCTCCAAAAACCATTGCCCAAAATTTAATACATCCACACCTATTTCCCTTCGACACATCATCAATCCATTCACGATAACCACAACACCAAACAATCCTTACCTAAGATGTCATGCACGCAAGCCTTCTCATCCAATCGACTACTCTTGGTGGTTGATCGAAGCTAGGCACAAGATTGCAAATCGGATCGGCCTGATCAAGGGTGGCAACATGGTTCACAGTCGCGAGGAGAGTGGACCGACACCTGCGATGCACGGGCAATGACATCGTGGTCAGGCTGACCTAGAGTTCTACTGGGGAATGTTTGTGGCCGGAGCAGAGAAGAATCGGTGGTGGTTAAATCCAGGGCGGAGAATCCAAGGGACGGCTGGATCGGGAGCTAGGGCATGGATCATCCGCATCGTCGCACGGTGGCAGGGCACGACGATGGATCAGCGTGGATCGGGGATCTGGGTTGCGGCGACTCGACCCAATGAAGAGGGCAGCCATGGTGGCCGGAATCCATGGCCGGAGCTACAAGCTGTGGCATGATCACGTGGCTAGCTGCATTTGGCCGATGACGCCGGGGTGGTGCCGACAACGAGTGACGACGATCAAGAGGGAGCGACGAGCTGTGGCATGATCATGTAACTAGTCCATCTCGCGCCTATGTATCCCCATGAATCTTTCTAAAAATTCATGAAAATTATTTCAAAATTTTTCATATGATTATTTTCAATTTTTAACTCCTATTTATGATGATTATATATATTTACATATATACATATATATATTTATTTATATTTATATACTTATATTATTTTGTCTTATATATTTATTTATTATTATTATTTTTTGAACCATATTTTACAAAGAGTTTATTTATTTTGGTAAATATATATAATATCAAATAAATAAATAAATTTAAACAACTCATTTAACTAAATAATTAATTTAAACACATGTTTCTATTTTATAATGTTCACAAATAATATTTATGAATAATATTAGTGAATAATATTTATGAATAACGTTCATAAATAATATTTATTAATTAGAAGTGATCCTGAGATGGTCAAGGTGGGGTTGTCGAACAAGCCAACCTCCCTCATGGATCCTAGTTTTTTATTTTTTTTTGTTTATGATCTGGTCGACATATGATGGTTGAAGTAGAGTCAAAGACCTGAAAAGTTAAGAACGAACCAAACATTTATGCAGACCAGGCGGAGGAGTAGCCGTCTGACCGTACCTGCCATGTCAGTCAGCCTGTCTGGCGTAGTGTCTAGGCAAATGGGGGGTGGGGGCGGAGTAGCCATTCCGTCCGACCAGTCCTGCTGAGCCGATCGACCAGTTGGACGTACTTCGTTGAAGGACATGGGGTCGGTCGGTGAAGCGACCAGTTGAGCTCATGGCTCCATGTCGGAGGTACGTAAATCGTAGTCTGCAATAGTATCCTACAATGGATACGGTTTAATTGCACTAATAATCAAAGTTACGTGATATAACTCATAAGATAGGTTAATCACTGCAACAAGATAGAAATCTGACTCAAAAGATCATGCCGACGGCTCTAATGAATGAATTAGATCTCATGATGTTACCTCGCTTAGATGTGATGAGATGTCTTCACATAAGACCGTTTTGGGAGACGTCTATATAAGGGTCCCCTATCCAGGCACTGGTAAATTTTTTTCCGAGCGTTCTTCTTTTACTTCTTCACTTTTGCTACTTCTTCATCTCAATTTTCTATTCACCGTTGGCCTAACTTGATTGTCGACGTGCCTGCACCGAGGACCCCTTGGCCAGCCTTTAATAATTCCTTTTCCTCGTACTTCACCCGAGACCCTCTACAGACCATACATTGTCTGATCGGCAGCCATGTTGTCCTCCAAAGGTCAACACCATCTCGACGTTAGAATTGTTGGCTTCCTCATTTCTCATATATATATATATATATACACACGATTTTGATATGCTGCGGACGGCGTACGGACCACCTACGTGGCACCTGCCTAATCGGTCAGGGATGTGGTGCCTGATCGGTCAGGGAAGTCCCTGACCGATCAGGAGTTGCCTGATCGGTCAGGGATGTGTTGCCTGATCGGTCAGGGATGTGTTGCCTGATCGGTCAGGGAAGTCCCTGCCTGATCGTCTGGGACTTCCCTGACTGATCAGGAAGTTGCCTGATCGGTCAACCTGACCGATCAGTCGTTATCTAGTACCGACGGGTTCACCGCTACCCCTAGGGTTCATCGCACACCCCCTGAGTTATAGTTTTGTTCGGGGGCGGCGGCCGAAGACCGCCACTGGTGTCCGATCGACGATCGAAGGCGCCGGCGAGTTGGGACGGGAGCGCAGTCCCGGACCGATCAGGGAACTCCCTGTTCGGTCTGACCCCTGGTCCGCACGCGGTCCACAGCGCGCGGTCCGCAGCAGATCATTACCACTCGTCTCGTGCTCATGCACGATTCGACTCGAGACAACTCCAATACAATTGGATGCGCCTCGAATAATTTTTGTTTTAAATAATGATTGAGGCGCTTCTCATGCATGGGAGGCGTCTTGATTTGTTTTTATTTTTTTAAATTAACATTTTCTCATATAAATCTTAAATACATACAATATATCTTGTGAACATTTAAATTTTTTTTATTTGAAATACTATAACCCAAGAGAGAAGGCTGAACCATAGAAGAAAATTCTTATTAACTTCAACTCACTATAAGTCAACTCCTAAATTATAGAAGCTTAAACTCTAAATACATATAATATGTCTTGTGAATATCTAAAATTTTTTATTTGGAACATTATAACCCAATAGGGAAGCTGAAACCCTAGAGAAAAAATCTTATTAGCTTAAACTCATCATGGCCTAAACTCTAAATATTAAAATATTAGACCGTAAATATATATAATATACTCAATTTTTTTTAAAAAACACTGCTTTGACTCAAGGTGCTTTAAAAAAAAACAATTGCATTGGATGACACCTTGGGTTAGAATAGAAGGTGCCTCCTCCGATTCTATCGGAGGCGCTTTGAGTTGGGCATGCAACGTCATGCGACGGGTGGTCCGCAACAGACACACACACACTGTGGACTTCTTGTGTAGACTGGTGCAGACATAGTATAATAGTATATTTTTTTAAGCTCCTAGCTGTGCCAATAAGATTTTATCTTTAGGTTTAATGATTGAATTATAGTGTTAAGTATAACAAAAATTCAAATATAAAAAATGGTTAAGATTTGCACGGAGTTTATATTCGATCAGGACGCCTGGATCAAATTATCTTTAGTGTTCAGGCTTTCTAATTGGATTATAATGTTTAAGGTTAAATTTTAAGATTTTACCTCTAGGGTTCAGATTTCCCAATTTGGTTATAGTGTTCGACCTAAAAAAAATAAAAATAAAAAAATTTAGATGTTTACGGGGTATACTAATATATTTAGGATTTATATTTGAGAAAATTTTGATTTTTAAAAATTAATGTATATATAAAATCGGGGTGCCTGGATTGAATTTAGGCACCCCAACTGGGATGTGTTCGGGCGACTAGCCCCGATCGGCATCGTGGATAGTCACGAATGGTACTATTGTACATGGACAATTCAGGTGTTATATATATCATTGAAAAAAATTAAATTAAAATGAACTTGATTATAAATGTTAAAACTGGACGGTTATGTAATGGTTACTCTCAATTGATAATTAAGGGATTTAAAATTTAAATTTTAGCTACGGTGCACTATAAAAAAAATTTTCTTCCGATGAAAAGTGGGTCTAAGAACGGTGATCGTGTAGATAAACCTTTAGAAGCTCTTTGTGATGGCCAACGAAAAACTTTCATAAGCGAGATTGATCACTTCTAGAATTAGTCAATTTGAAAAGTTAGATGTAGGATGTCAATTAAAAATTATTAAATTAAAAATAATCTAATTAAAATTTTATGGACTTTTTTTTTGGAATAATGATTGGGAGAGTGAAAATCATAGTGAATGACGTGACACCTTACATGCACGATCTCCGACGGGTTCATCGTGCCCCCCAGAGAATAGTTTGATTCAGAGCGGCAGCCGAAGGGCGCCGATGGTGTCCAAGCGATAATCGGACGTGTGCATGTAAAGTATCACGTCATGCCACATCATTCATTATGATTTTCACTCTTTCATTTTCACTCTCCCTATTATTTTTTTGCATGCTTAAAAAGAGAGAAAAACATAGATATTGACTTAATTTTTTTTATGAAATTTTTTTTTCCCGCCAAATCCTTGAAAGTTTAGAGCCGATTCTATGTAAATCATAAACATTAATAAATTTTTTATCAATTTGTCAAATAAATAAAAAAACTTTTTAAATAAATAAATGACTTTATATTATCAAATTAAATAATTTAAAAGATAAAAATTTAAATAATCAAACAAAACTTAAATTTAGAATTGAATAATATCTAAACAAATCAAATTAAAGTCAAATTAAAATCAAATTTAAACTCATTAAAAAAACAAAGCTAAATTTAAATAATTATTTAAACATCATAAATTTTATTTTATTGAACTTGGTTACTCAATTATTTTGTTAAATAAATTTAAACATCATAAAGTTGGGCGTGCAGGTGTGTGACGATCGAGACAGAGACAAAAATAAAGGCGGGGGAGAATTTGGTGGCCAACCTCCTGCCTCATTAATTGCTTAGTTTAATCGTCTGCGAGGTGGTAAACATGTTGCTCGTTGCTGGAAACATCAAAATTAACAAATAATTAATCAGTCGTTTCTATGTTTTTTCGTAAGTATGGAATGAGATTAACAATCAATGTATCTTCTGTTACGCATGATAATTATCCAAAAAATATATTATGATATAATCATATCACGTTTTGTGTGCCTTATTTATCCATCGGGTTATATTATATTCTAAAGTATATGTATTTTGTCTTATATGATGATTCGAATAACATAGTAATTATTTAGAAAGGAAAATTGAGATTATTTAGAAAGGAAAATTGAGAAGATAGAAGATGAGAAATGAAAATAAAGAAAAATCATCGAACTATCGAGAAGAAAGAATCGAAGAGAAGATAAAAAAGAAATCGTTGGAAAAAAAAATTCACCGAGCTGACTAGAAGGAAGAATGGAGGATAAGATAAAACGAAATCATCGAGATTAAAGAAAAATCCGTGATTCTCTAACTTTACCAAAATCAAAAAATATATATTAAGAATAGAAGATAATTACTTAAATATTTATATAGATTAACAAAATACTAATATATAAATTTCAAAAAAGAAAAATTCATAATAAAAATAATAATTGAAAGAAATTATTAAAATAAGACGCTTATAGCGATAAACTCTGACCATAAATACTTGACATACCAAAAATATTGTAAATATTATAAAATAGAAAATATTAAAAATAGTAAAATGATATTCAAAGACTTCAAAAAGGACCTAAATGATATATTTTGGGCTCGAAATTTGACAAATATAATTTTTCTCGTAATAAACGAAGATATTTAAATTTTACATGCATGAGCACAAACAGAATCCGATTTTGAATCCCGATTCAAAAGTTATGCTCCATTGAAGATTGTGTACTCCTATGTTAGTTTTGCGTCAGTCGCCTCGGGTTCAAATGAATTTGTCCTCGAGTTCGTAGTAGCACTATCAGTATCCACAAAATAGGGAGTAAAGTGTTTCACGTTGAAAATATCAGAAGTCTTCAAATGAACCGGAAGGTGTAATCTATCGGCATTGTCATTGATCTTTTATAATATTTCATATAAGGTCCAATCTTTTGATCTTTGAGCTTGCTATACTTGCCCACAAGAAAATGATCAATATAACGCAAACAAATACGCCCACATCAAATAGTACCTGACGATGATGATGACCAACCTGAGTTTTATACTTGGTGTTATTCTGTTGAATAACTTTCTTTACTGACTCATGAATATCTCAAAGATGCTCTACCATCTCATCCTTTTTAGAATTGAATCATCCTATACGTGGGATAGTGGTTAAATCCAGTACCCTAGTTGGGTTCTGCCCATAGACAACCTCAAAAGCATTCAAACCTATAGTCATATTTCTCGATTTGTTATAGACAAATTCTGCTTGAGGTAATGCTAAGGGAGTGTTTGGGAGAGCTTCTGCTAGTTGCTTTTTAGATTCTAGCTACATAAAAGCACTTTTGAGTGTTTGTGAATGTCAGATTATGCTTTAACTTCTATAACTTTTAGTCAAAAGCTGGAAAGAATTTGATGCTTTTTTCTGCTTCTATTTTTTTGTTTATGGTCTAGAATTAAAAGTAGATATTTATACCCTTAATAAATTTATCATTTTACATAATTGCCACCATATTTTTAAATAAAATTTTATATTTTTATATAATTTATATATTTAGAATTTTTTATAATATTTTTATAAATTTATATAAATTTTGTCATTTTTTATATTTTTATTAATTATATATTTTTTAAACATATATATTATTAAAAAAAAATAATTTTGATATAATATTCAAAATATAATAATAAATATATAAAATATTATTGATAGTATATCAAAATTATATTTAGATAATTAAAAAAATTAATTTATATAGTTTAAGGATATTGTTGTCATTTAACTAAAAATTAAGCTTGAAAACAATTATTCACCAAACACTCAAACTTTACCTTGTATCAGCTTTTAGTTTATATTTCCAAACACTCCATGCTTTAGCTTCTCACTGACTTCAAGATAATCTCTATAAGAATCACTTTTCAAGAAGCAAAAGTTCTCCCAAATACTCTCTAAGTCTCACTGTTTCGGCTTAATTCCTGGTAGACAATATCTCAGAAGAATGTCCAAAAACTTTGTTTCATCGTCTTAGTCTGACCATCTATCTAGGAGTCGTACGTACGGCTAAAGCTCAACTGCGTGTACAATTATCTCTATACGTTCTTTCAGAAATGACTGATGAACTTGATATCTCAATCTGAAGTCGTGGATCGAGGAACGCAATGTAAATGCACAATCTTCTTGACATAAAGATTAGTAATCCGGATAACATTCATAGTCTTCCTGCAAGCTATAAAGTGTGTAATCTTTGAAAATCTATCAACCACAATAAAAACTGAATCAGAGGTTCATTAGGTGCAAGGTAATCTTAATACAAAATCCATGTCGATATCGAACCAAGGAACTTCTGGAACATATAAAGGAGTGTACAAGCTTACATTGGCGAGAATGCCCTTAGACTGCTAATATATATAGCATCAGCATATAAAGTTAGCTACTTCACTAGTCAACTTGGGCCAATAAAAGTCAGCAAAAATAAGAGGGAGGATCTTGTCACGACCGAAATACCCCTTGTTATAAATGCATAACTATAATCTGGAATGCATAGTTCAGAAAACCACAAAACAGAAAATCTGCTACCTCAATAAATAATCTGGAATGCATAACTATAATCCACAAAACAGAAAACCATATGCAAAATAACATCATGGTGACGACCGTTGTGTACCTTTTCGAATATTTATAGAAACCTCAAAGCTTGCAACTCTGGTACTCATGATGGTAAGTGTTGGCGTTACAAGCATTGATGGAGGTAGCGTTTCTGTGCTTGAGTGTTACCAGCCTCCATTGATGGAGTATTGAATACCTCCATCAATGGAGGTAACGTCTGATTCTTCCACTATAAAAGGCGTCCGAAATTGCAATCCAGAGAGAGACGAGAAGAGGAACAGGAGCTTCAATCGGTGAGGGATTTGGCTTGTGAAAGAGAGTGATTGGTCCTTGGTGATTGATCGCGCGACAGCAACAAGAAGAGAAGAAACCAGAAGCAAGAACCAGAAATCTCAAACCGATGTAAGTCCAACAAATTTTATTTCGTGTGGATCTCATGCTTAGACACCAACAATGGTATCAGAGCAGTTGTTAGAGCATGAGAATAATTTTTTTTTACCTCTGTAATGAAATTCCCTGGATGAAATCGCCTCTGAGCTCTCGGCGTTTTTCATCCCCTGGCCGACGTTCGCATCACGTGCGGAAGGCGCTCCGTCGCCGTCGGCTGGATGCGTCGATGGAGGCAACTGGCGTTGGTGATGGTGAAAAAAAAGTCGGCTGAGGGAAGAAAAAAAAGTCGGCTGAGGGAAGAAGAAGAGGCGGCTGAGGGAAGAAGAAGAAGTGGCTGCGTGTGCGTGTGTTAAGATTAGGTTTTGGAAAGTTGAATTGATTAAAAAAAAAATTCTGAAACCTATTCGATCCCATGACCTCCCGCTGAAAGCAAACAGGCCCAACCAAAGTGGTATTCGATAATCTGTTTAGAATTGGTTCAATTTATTTAGATTAGATTCTAGTTTAGTTGAAAAAGATTAAGTTGGTTAAATCGGTTTTGGTTCAAACCATTAGTTGGTTTAACCAAACCATTTTGATCAAATAATTTGAACTAAACAGAATGATTTGATTATTATGTTGAACCTCAAATTTAAATAGGCTTAATTGTAACTACAAACAAAGGAAAATTATATACCTTTATCTATTTATGTTGTGAATTGAATTGAACCAGTTTTGTTACTGGTTTGTCGGTTTTGTACTGACATTGTGTATTTCAATTCCAGATGCCGAGATTTATTACCACAATGACTCGTCGAGATGTGCGACGTAATCATTTGAGGGAACAGATAGAGGATATTGACTTCCTCCCGCATCTAGGCATCCAAGGGCATATAGGAAGGCTTGATCGTCTATTTTGGAAACTCGAACAGGAAGAGTTTCCAGTTCTAGATAACTACCGGATCGGGGCACTGATTAATTCATTGCCGAGGCGTGCTGAAGTAGCTGCAAGAGGTATTTGGGGATGCTACGAAGGACGTATCTCTTATACCGAGTTGCGTAGAGAACTACTTCGCCAGAATTTTTCAGAAGAGGATCTGGAAGATTCTGAGGACGATCTGGAAGAGGATCTGGAAGATTCTGAGAACGATCTGGAAGAGGATCTAGAAGATTCTGAGGACGATCTAGAAGAGGATCCTGAAGAATTTGAAGAGGATCCAGAGATGGATCTGATTGAAGAATTCCAAGGGGATCCTGAGGAAATCGAGTGGGATCCAATAGTGGATTCTGAGGAGGACCCAGAGGAAGATCCCGAAATGTCTGAGGACGATCCTGAAATGTTCGAGGAAGATCCCGACATGTTCGAGGAAGATCCAGAAATGCCTGGTCCTGAAATATTTGAGGAAGATCTTGATATTGAAATGATCGAGGAAGATCCTGAAATATTTGAGGAAGATCCAATAGAATCTGTGGAAGATCCCGAGCCTGATCAGACTGGCCGATTAGAGATGAACGAGAGAGTGATAGCCACTGCCATAATATTTTTTATTATGGGAATGATGTCAAATTATCTAGTTCATTGAATTCTGTTTGTTGTACCAACCTATTAAGCCTATTAAATAAAGTTATGTTATGTGTTAACTGACTTGTCAATGATTAGTTCATTTATATGATTAGTTCATTTAATGGGATGTATGTAATATAATTGATCAATGTTAATTAGATTGGATGATGCGAATGATGAGTGAGAACGTAGTTATCACTTGATTTCGTAATCCAAGTCAAGTTTACATTGAGTCAATCAAAAATTATATACAGATGATATACACTGAATTAATGAATAATATGTTTATTTATGATAGATCATGGCAACTAAGAACATCATAGCTGAACTGAACAAGGGAGAGAAATTGTATGGGGACAACTACAAAATATGGCATCTCAAGATACAATATGTTCTTGAGGAACAAGAAGTTCTGGAGGCTGTAAATCATTCTATGGTAGAACCTGCTGTTGGTACAACTGCACAGTACAGACTGGATCTTGATGCCTATAGGGCATGGAAGAAAAAGGACTCCACTG
Source organism: Boesenbergia rotunda (assembly GCA_024364735.1). Lineage (NCBI taxonomy): Eukaryota > Viridiplantae > Streptophyta > Magnoliopsida > Zingiberales > Zingiberaceae > Boesenbergia > Boesenbergia rotunda. The sequence goes on along the minus strand of JAGFNQ010010423.1, from coordinate 97,032 downwards.
CAAAGGGGATATTGATCAGTTCAATGATAGATGACCTGGTATTTGAGTATGAGCCACTACCATCAGCTCATGCTGTCTTGGTTGCCCTGAGAGAGAGATACAGTGGAGTTAGTGTGAGCAAGCTTCGTCAACTGACAATCAAGTTTGACAGTTGTAAGAAGCGCCCGAATGTGACAATGACCCAACATCTGAGAGAAATGGGTAATATGATTCGGGAGCTTAAGACTGCTGGTCATGAGTTGACCGACGAACAATAAAAAGGCGCCTTTTTATTGTAACGACCCGGCCCATTTGGCGGCCCATTTGGCGGTCTCGACCGTCGACCGTCGACCGTGTCGTTACCAATACTAGGTCTTCCCACTCCTGGGCGTGGATTTTTGCCTTCCCAGGATTCGAACTCTAGACCCAGGCTTAAATCTAGTTCTTTGTGAATCCTGAATACCAATTGAGCTATAGTAAAAACAATTGAGTTAAACTATTCTACTGAACACAATCCTAACTGCCTTCTTAGTGAACTGAACTCAGATTCAGGTAAGGGTTTTGTGAATATATCAGCTAGGTTGGATTTAGAGTCAATATGCTTAAGTGATATTTCACCCCTGGCTACATGGTCTCTTACAAAATAATGTTTGACTTCTATATGTTTGGTTCTGGAGTGTTGAATTGGGTTCTTAGTTAAATTAATTGAACTTATATTGTCAATGAATACTTGAGTTTTAATTCTACTGTCTCACTTAAATCTTAGGGTTTTCAATCACGTTAACCTTATAGGTTTCGTGAGACAGATTTTGATTAGAAGTTATTTTGAAAAAGTTTGATTAATTTTGAAAATAATTAAATTTATGTTTAAATCTATAAATAACTGAAATTTTGTGTTAGATTCGAATTTAACAAAAATTAATTTGAATTTGAAATTCAAAAATTGGCTTCCAGGTCTTGGCGAGGCACTAGGCCTTCTTTGGCCGAAGCCTTATGGGATCATCCACCCTTTCCTTGACAAAGCCTTTTAATGAAATTTCATTTTCAAAATCAATTTCTGAAAAATTTCTGATCTAACTAGTTTGGGTTTTGGATCGGTAGCTTCGGCCAGTTCCGCCAGTCTAAAGAGACCAAGTGAACTTGATCTTATTAGAATTGGTTTCCCCAACGTACTATCATCTCACCTCTACCCAATACTATGTTGTCAAATTTCAGCTAAGTTTATTCAGTCCTTAACTAACCTAAGTCTAAGCATGGTCTATTGCAGAAATTAAATAAACAATCAAACAATCAATTTAAATCAATAATGACAAGTTTATCTAATAATAAAAATGGTTTTCAGTTTGACTCCCCCTGGACTAAAGCCACGGTGATGGTTAGGCAAGATGTGAATCTTGTTCTTGGGGATCCAATACTGATTTGATCCAGTTGGTTTGTTCAGGCATAGTTTAGGTACCCATGCCTGAGTTTTGCCTCTGGACTGATTCAGTACAGCCAAATACGATCTTTGTCGGGATTTGGTTCGGTAGCCAAGTCCAGATCGATTTAGAACGGACTTCTGTTTCTCAAGAATCATGTCAAGATTTTTGGAACCAGAAGTGAATCGTCCTAAGGCTGATCTAAGATCCTTAACCTGAGTTTTCAGGGAGGAGTTTTCCTTTTCAAGTTTTTCAACTTGAGTGGGAGTTCCTTCCTGAACCTTCTCGGTTGAGGGTTTAGAGTCAGCTCCCTCTTTCAGGAGTTTTACTTCCTATCGGAGGGATTCGACCCGGAGTTTGGCTTTTGCCAAATCACGAGAAAGAAAAGAAATCAATTCAGTTAACTGTAATATATTAAAACCAGTTACCTTAGTTTCTCCGTCTTCTGTGAAGGTCAGCTCGCCGTCCTCTTGTTCTGATTCTGACTCTGTCTCGACTTTATCTGAGGCGGTCAGAGCTAGGAGGTTGGACTGGGGTGCCTCTTCTTCTTCTTCTGAGGAAGACTCGTCCCAGGTTGCTTGCAGTGCCTTCTTTCTTCTCGGCTTTTTCGTCTCCTTTAGGTTAGGGCACTCTGACTTGTAGTGGCCCTTTTTCTTGCACTCGTAGCAGGTCACATTTGGCTTGTTTGCTGGTTCAGTTGGTTCGTCCTTTTTTCGACCGGTTTTTCGTTTGTTGGTTCGGTTCTTCAGCTCCTTGTAGTAGCTTCGAGCGAGCCGGACCAGTTTAGTTTGATCTCATTCTTCATCTTCTGAGTCTGTGTCAGACTGGGGTTCAGGTTCAGTTTTCTTCTTCGTTGTCTTTAGATTCTTACCTGCAATGAAAGCGATACCTTTTTCGATCGAATTGGTGTTAGTCTGTTCATGCAGTTCTAGTTCAGAAAATAATTCATCTAGTTTTATTTTAGAAAGATCTATAGAGACCTTGTATGCATCTACCATAGATGCCCACAAGGTGTTTCAAGGAAAGGCATTTAGAGTATACCTTATTAGGTCACGGTTTTCAACCTTGTGACATATTGAGTGAAGACCGTTCATTACCTCCTGGATTCGTGCGTGGAGCTGGGCTGCTGTTTCGTTGTCGGCCATCTTGATAGTGTAGAGTTTATTCAGTAGCAGATCCCTTTTGCTGATCCTGGTGTCCGAAGTCCCTTCGTGCAGCTCGATCAGTTTTGTCCATAGCTCTTTTGCACTGTTGAAGGGGCCCACTCGGTTCAGTTCTTCCTTTGTCAGCCCGCATTGTAGGGTTTGCGTCGCTTTTGCGTCGGCTTCTATCTTGCGCTTTAGAGTGTTGTCCCACTCCGAGTAGCTTTGTGGAAGTCCTTCTGCATTTCGGGGGATCTCCAGACCGGACTGGATAATGATCCACATGTCCACCTAAGTTTTCAGGTGGACCTCCATGCGACTTTTCCAGTAGGAAAAGTCTTCTCCACTGAAGAGTGGAGGTCTAGCGGTGCTGAATCCCTCTTGCATAGACATTTGTTCTGTAAAAGGAAATTTTACAAAAAAAGTGTTCCAAGACTTGGTCTTGGATTAGCAGTGCGGGATAAAGATAATTAAAAAGATTAATTAAATTCGAAAAGAAAAGAAATAAAATCCGAAAAAAAACTATTTCAAACTGGTGGTTGCACCAAGTTTGAATTCCCCGTTCTGATACCACTTGTTGGATCAAGAAGCCCGATAGAGGGGGGGGGGTGAATATCGGAAAACTTTCGGATTCGTATAAGAATAGGTACGCATCGGAAATTAACGAAAAGACACAGAGACGCAATCGATTTACTTGGTTCGGAGCCTGTGTCGACTCCTACTCCAAGGCCCACGGTCGTTGACCGTTTACTTTGGGCAATGCTATATTTGGCGCAAATAAGTTACACAATATGATTTACAAAATCAAGTGCAATAAAATATTAATTAAAGAAATACGCTCTTCTTTTTACCGACGTCCGGAGTAGGTCGACTCTTTCGGGGCAGCAGGATGTCGTCGGCTCGAGGTGAAGCGTTTCCGGAGCAAGGCGTTGAGGCGTTGGAAGAATTGATGTCTTGAAGCCTTGGTCGAAGGTCCCTTATATAGGGCCTGGGGGCGCCCGGGATGTCGGGGGCGCCCCCCACGTGGCCTTCGATCCGCCAAAGTCTCGGTCGCGTCTGATCCTCTGGATCCGCTTTAACCGGGGCGCCCGCAGCGCTCGGGGCGCCCGGATTGACCGGGTCAAACTCTATCCTTTGGCTTTGCTTGGCTTCGAGGGGTTCGGGTTCGATGTATGCGCATGGGGGCGCCCGCAGCGCAGGGGGCGCCCGGGAGCAGCGGGGGCGCCCGGAAGCACGGGGGCGCCCGCAGCTTGTACTGTCGAAGCGCACTTTTTGATTGTGTGTTTGGTGTTCACCTTGGGGGCGCCCGGGACACTCCGGGCGCCCTGGTCAGCAGTTGCCTCACTCCTTTGAGGCACTCTGAGCTGCAGACTCACGTTCCTTCGGTCCTGCATCCAGGGTTAGTCAAAAACACAATAACTTAATAAATTATTAGATTTATACAGCCTTAGCTGTCTTGGTTCTGACTTTGGTCTCCAAAATGGAGCCCTAGGTCGAACCGACGCCTACTGTTCCCTCGACGGGGAACGCGTCCTCACCTACTCCTCTCGGGAGAATTTACCTGATGCCAACCGTTCCTTTGGTTGGACTTTTGCCTGACGGTCCTTTGTCAGGTTTTGTAAACTGGCAGTCCTTCGCCAGTTGCCTAGCAGTCCTTTGCTAGGGCTTCGGTCCCAGACTGTCCTTCGCCTGGAGCCTAGCAGTCCTTTCCTGGCTTCGGTCCCAGACTGTCTTTCATCACATTTACTGATGATTTCAGTAGATATGGTTATGTGTACTTGATGACACATAAGTCCGAGTCCTTTGAAAAGTTCAAAGAATTCAGAAATGAAGTACAAAACCAACTCGGCAAGAGTATTAAAATACTTCGATCAGATCGAGGTGGAGAATACTTGAGCCATGAGTTTCGTGACTATTTAGCTGAGTGTGGGATTCTATCTCAACTCACTCCTCCTGGGACACCACAGTGGAATGGTGTATCCGAAAGGAGGAATCGTACCTTATTAGATATGGTACGATCTATGATGAGTCACGCAGATTTTCCTATATCCTTTTGGGGATATGCTCTAGACACGGCAGCGTTCACACTTAACCGTGTTCCATCAAAGGCGGTCATGAAGACACCATATACGATATGGACTGGGAGGAGTCCCAAGATGTCTTTCATGAGGGTTTGGGGTTGTGAGGCTTACGTTAGACGTCAAGTCTCAGACAAACTGGGACCCAAGTCCGATAAGTGCTATTTCGTGGGATATCCCAAGGAAACTAAGGGATATTACTTCTACATTCCCAGTCAGTACAAAGTGTTTGTTGCTAAGACTGGGGTCTTTCTAGAAAGGGACTTTGTTTCTAGAAAGACTAGTGGGAGTTCGTTTGATCTTGAAGAAGTTCAAGACAACGACCATAGCACTGAGCCCTTGATGGATACTGAACAGGAACCACAAGAAATTGTGGATGAGATTGTTACACAAGAAGTTGTGGAACAACAACCTGTTCAGGTAGACCTACCTCTTCGCAGGTCTGATAGGGTACGTCGTCAGCCTGAGAGATATTCATTTCTCTTGCCTGACCATGATGACGTTATGATCATTGAGAATGAGCCTACCACCTATCAGGAAGCTGTGATGAGCCCAGATTCTGAGTCATGGCTGGAAGCCATGAGATCCGAAATGGAATCCATGTACACTAACCAAGTTTGGACCTTGGTTGATCCACCTGAAGGGGTCAAACCCATTGGGTGTAAGTGGGTCTTTAAGAGAAAGCCTAACATGGATGGACTTACTCATACCTATAAGGGTAGACTGGTAGCTAAAGGTTTCAAGCAAATTCATGGTATTGACTGTGATGAAACTTTTTCTCCAGTAGCGATGTTTAAGTCCATTCGGATCATGCTTGCTATTACAGCCTACCACGATTATGAGATCTGGCAGATGGATGTCAAGACAGCGTTTCTGAATGGAAACCTCCTCGAGGATGTGTACATGACACAGCCTGAGGGTTTTGTAGATCCACAGCATACTGGCAGAGTATGCAAGCTGCATAGGGCCATTTATGGTCTAAAGCAAGCTTCTCGGAGCTGGAATCTTCGATTCGATGATGCGATCAAACAGTTTGGTTTCATCAAGAACGAAGATGAACCTTGTGTCTACAAGATGGTTAGTGGGAGCACAGTAGTCTTCCTAGTCTTGTATATGGATGGCATACTACTCATTGGGAACAACATCCCTTCGCTACAGTCTGTGAAGACTTGGTTGGGGACTTGTTTCGCAATGAAGAACTTAGGTGAAGCAGCCTGCATTCTAGGCATTAAGATCTATAGAGATAGATCTAAGAGATTGCTTGGCCTAAGTCAGAGTACATACATCGATACGGTATTACACCGTTTTGCCATGCAGAATTCCAAGAGAGGAATTCTGCCAATGTCACATGGTGTGAGTCTTTCGAAGACTCAGAGTCCCTCTTCTAGAGAGGAGAGAGACCGCATGGATAAGATCCCTTATGCTTCTGCCATAGGATCTATCATGTACGCCATGTTATGTACTCGTCCTGATGTCTCGTATGCTTTGAGCATGACGAGCAGGTACTAGTCAGATCCAGGTGAACGTCACTGGATAGCGGTCAAGAATATCCTTAAATACTTGAGAAGGACTAAGAAATATTTTTTGATATTTGGAGGCGATGAGCATCTAGTTGTAAAGGGTTACACTGATGCCAGCTTCCAAACCGGCCAGGATGATTACAGATCGCAGTCAGGGTTCGTGTTTTGCTTGAATGGCGGAGCTGTGAGCTGGAAGAGTTCGAAGCAGGACATAGTTGCAGATTCTACAACAGAAGCTGAGTATATTGCTGCATCAGAGGCAGCAAAGGAGGAAGTTTGGATTCGCAAGTTCATCACTGAGCTTGGGGTGGTTCCTAACATATCTGATCCCGTAGAGCTCTATTGTGACAACAATGGAACTATTGCGCAGGCTAAGGAACCTCGCTCACACTAGCGGACCAAACACATACTACGGCGATTCCATCTCATTCGAAAGATCATCGATCGAGGAGATGTGAAGATTTGCAGAGTACCCACAGAGGCTAACGTCGTAGATCCCTTGACCAAGGCTTTGGCACAGATGAAGCATGATGGTCACACTAGGTCATTGGGTATTAGATACTACAGCGATTGGCACTAGTGCTAGTGGGAGATTGTTAGTAAGAGCCCTAGAGCCAATCATATGATGATTACTTTTTGGACTCATTGTATCATATTCTTGTATATATATTTCTTATATATAAATGCATTTCTTATGGTTACTGTACTTATGTGTATTGGTGCCAAATAACTTAGTATAATAACGTCCTTGAGTAGAAGGTTCTTATCTATATCAATCGATTAGTTGAATCGATAGTGAGATGATATAGAGAACACTACTCTTAATTATTCCTAGTCAAGTATTAACATTCAAGGACAATGTTAATGCATAGAGACTAGCATGTAGGTCAACATGATGACTTGATCTCACAAGTCATGGATATGAGATATCAAGTTGACACATGGGTATACATTAGAGAATGTATACTGAATGGCCCGCCATGAGAAAGTATCATGGATCGTTATATGAGTGTCATATACTTTCTCATGTGACTATTAGTATGACTATAGTCCTAGACCTGAAGTTACCATAGTTCCCTACATAAGGAGTTACGTACTTTGGCTTCGTCAAACGTCACCCGTAACTGGGTGGACTATAAAGGCGATTACTGGGTTTGTAACAAATTACCTTCTACCGGCCGAGTGTAGGAGTTGCGATCCAAGGTAGGAGGTGGTGGAGACCGGCGAGATTGAGAGGGTGGGGATGCATCGGTCGCGCTGCGGCAGAGAGGAGGGAGTCGTCGCCGTCGATCGAGAGAATGGGAGAGAGAAGATGGGATTCCAGCGATTGGGCGGAGAAGAGGAGGATGAGTGGTGGCTATGTGTGAAGGCGATTTTGCACATAGACCGTCCAATTTCGAAGTATTCACTGCATACCCTTAATTTTCGATCGCTTAAGCCGTTACCCCCTTTAACTTAAATTCAAAGTCATTTAAACCCTCCAATCCTTATGTTAAATCTGAAATAAACCTAGGCTACTTTCGTAAAGGTAATCAACCTTATAATATAATTAGGATTATATTATAAGATTGATTATTTTATTTGATATAGTTTTAAAATTATAATATAATATAATTCGTATTACAAAAGTTAGTTAAAGTGTTGGAATATGGATTATAAGACTAACAATATGTAATTTAGATTATATTACAGACTCAATTATATTACAATTTGGATTACATTACCTATAATTAAATGTAGCTTAAGGCTGCGTTTGGTAGGGGGTAAAGTAATCGAATCTGTAATGTAATCAAGTTAGTAATATAATGTAATGTAATTAATATTACATTACTATGTTTGGTAACAAGTTGTATGTCATCTTTGATAATCATAGGCTGCGTTTGGTGAGGGTAATCCATCTTGTAATGTAATCAAAGATTGACGATTGACCATCGACAACGACGATCGACGACTACGGTTGGCGACCGACAACTATGGTTGACGACCGACGACCGCCGCAGGTTGGCCGGCGACCGACGACCGTCGTCGGCCAGCCGGCAACCGGCGATCAACGACCGCGGCCGGCCGACCGACAACCGGCGACCGGCCGGCGACCGACGGTCGGTGACGGCCGGCCGCCGACGAGGCCATGGCCGAGGTGGGTTCTGCTGATAGGTTTCGGAAATAGAGGGTAGAGAATATAATCGGATTACATGGTTTTAGTTTAATTGAAATTAGAAATCTTGAATCACTTTTGTAATCGAGATTCCATTACATTATCATTTTAAAATTATTCCAAACAAAGGAATCCAACTTGTAATATAATCTTGATTACATTACAAGATAGATTACCCCCTACCAAACGCAACCTAAATGTCTCCAAAATTTTTTCGGGACCGAATTTTTATTTTCCATATTTAACAAAAGAAAATTTTATTAAAAATAAAGGATAATCCTTATAAGTGTTTATATAAACTCTAGATCCTAATATTTAAATAAATAAATCCTTATATATAAATCTTAATTTTTTTTGAAAAAAAAATCTTAATATAGATCTCAATTCTTTTCTTGCAAATAAAGAAAACACATCTTAATATATATACCTAAAATCTTTTTTAGTCAAGGCAGAAAAAAAATTTACCAAAAAAAATAATAATAGAAATTTTAATAAAAATAACTAAAATAAGACGTTTACATATATAAATCCTAATCTATAAAAATCCTATATATAAAAATTATTTTAAATACAAAAATAAAATAAAAATTACTAAAATAGTAAAATGATGTTGAGAGGCTTTGGAAACAGCTTAAATGGTAAATTTTAGAGGCTTTTAAAACATCTAAAATGGTAAATTTTAGGTTCGAAATTTGACAGTGAGTTTTTTATTATAAATGTAAATTTCTAATTCTATGAGCATAAATACAGTCCGATTTTAAATCCAAAAACAAAAATCATGACACGTTAAAATTAAATACTTGTACATTGATTCGAATCGTGTTATAATATCTTTTTAATAAAATATAATTGAGATTTAATACTGAACCTAATACGTGGCAAAAACATATTATAATAAATAATAATAATATAAAAAATACAATTGTGTGTATTTAAAAAATAATATAACTTCACAAATACAATTATTTTTTATATAACTTCTCAAGTATATAACTTCTCAAGTATAATTTGATTTGACAGTTGACGATATCCGAGCGAATTTTTTATGATTTTTTTTCTTTAACATACTGTTACTCTAATATTAACTTTTATTATAATATGTTTTTGGCACGTATTAGGTTTTTGCATTAAATCTCAATTATTATCTTTATTTAAAAATTCTACATATTTGAAAAAATAGTAACTAAGAAAGAATATTTTTTTTAACAAAAATAGAGGTGTATATATAATTCGAAAATTTGCCATAAAGTTCTTAATCATAACTCAAACTCTGCCCTCTCGGTCGTTAGGTTAGAGAAAATATTTTTTCACTCCCTGACAAAATTTGATCATTAATTGTAGCTCCCTCATTTATATGAATTTACCCAATTATCCTTGGTTTTAATTAAAACTCCCTTTGTAAGCTCATTTTTTTTACCACAAGCTCAACTACCAATGCCTTCTTGTCCTAAATCAAGACCGACTTCTTTCTCCAAACCATTGATAAACAAGCCCTTTATTGATACATTAAAGGTCAAAATTGAAGAGGTGATCACACCTTTATGAGTGGGTCTGTGTTTGATCTTTTTTGATTGAATGATTCCATGAGATTTATGTTTAGTTTATTTGATTGTGTATATTCCATGAGATTTGCGTTTAGTTTATTTTGATTGTGTGTGTGTTTTGGTTGGCTGTCGATTTCATGTCTAATATTTAAGATTTAGTTTAGGGATTATGTGTGTATTTTTGGTTGATTGTCGATTTGATGTCCAATATTTAGGGTTTAGTTTAAGGATTATGTGTGTGTTTTTGGTTGGCTACCGATTTCATGCCCAATATTTAGGGTTTAGTTTTTTTTATTAGGTTTGTATTTTATCTATTCCATAGAGTGGTTATTTGAAAATTCCTTAGATTACTCAATTATAAATGTTTCATGATAAATTATAATGGTTTAGTACTTGAAATAGTTTAATTTTTAGGAATTCTGAGAAAATTACTTAGAGTACTCGATTATAACAATTTCATCCTCAATTTTTATATTTTAATGCTTGAATCTAATTATTGTTCAATTTTTTTCAATGATTTAGAGAAAAAAATTTACCTTACATTTTTATATGAATGAAGCTTTGATCTTTAGTTTTTATACTATTGAATAGAATGTTATGTTTTTGTGGATTAGGTCGAAAATGGAATCTGAAATTGGGTTTTGCAACCTTGTATTTTTGGGTAGTTATAAGTGCAAGAATGAGTTGTTTGTGATTTCAATTTTCAGTGGTTGTAGTTTGCTGGATATATTTGTAAGTCTTGGCAAAAATGTGCTGAGATTACTCCCGAATCCATGATTCTGCAATACATAGCGTCACAGCATAAGATATACGTGACTTTGAATAATGATGATGATGCCCTGAATATGATACATCTTCATATGTGTTTAAAGCTCAATATGATCAATTTGAGGGTAGAGAGTAGAAACACATATATTGGCAATCTAAATTTTGAGAGGTAAAATATATTATATCACTCTTTATATTTTGGTTTTGATAATATGTTATGTTACTTCTAGCATAAGTGCATATGATATGGTTTATTTGACACTACTAATTTTATTTAAATTCAATATCATTCATTATGTATGTATGGTATGTACTTATTTTATACTTATTTGTGTCTGGTGCATCTTAATAATTTTTGTGTCAAACTGGTAAGGGTTGAGGAGGAACACACACAATCTAGGAGTGATGAGGAGATTGAACAGACCTTGTTGTCGAATACTATAAGTGCTTGGATTAATTGCATTCATGGAAATGGGCAAAAATTCAAGGATGCTACTGATTTTAGAAGATGTGTTAAAAATTATGTTGTTACTACATGATTATTTTTATATAGAAAAAATAACAGCGAGAAGGTTATTGCTATTTGTAGTGAAAGGAATTGTGGATGGTGAATTTATGCTTCAAAATATAAAGTAGATAGTATATTTGGGATTGGAAAATGTAACCTCCAGTATACATATGGTGAGAACAATCTATGTACTAGAGGACATCCTAAAACTGATGCAACTTGGATCGCTAATGTGGTGAAAGATAAATTGAGAGAAGAGCCCTCTTATCGCCCTTGTACAATTCAGAAAGACTTGCAAAAAGAATATGAGGTAGAGTTAGACTATCATAAAGTGTGGAAAGACAAGGAATTAGTTATGCATGATATTCATGGTACAGAGAGGGGATGCTACAATAGGCTAAGATGACATTGTCATACTATTCGAGAAACAAATCCTGACAGTATTGTTGAGTGCGAGATTGATCTCGTAACTAATAAATTTAAACGACTATTCATTTGTATTCATGCATATGCAGTTGGTTTTATTACTGGTTGTAGGCCGTTGATTTTTTTTTATGAGACTCATATAAAGAATAAAGATAAAGGTAGTATCCTAATTACCGTGTCCAAGGACGCCAACGATGATCTTTTTACAATTGCTTATTCGGTAGCGGATGCTGAGAATGATGATAATTGGGAATGGTTTGTTATCTGTTGAGAAGTGTCCTACTTTCATATCAAAGTATTACATTCAATAAGTTCACATTTATCTCCAATAGATACCCTGGGATTATGAAAGTAGTTGAGCAACAATTTGTAGGTAGTCACCATGCATATTATTTGAGGTATTTAGTGAATAATTTTGTGAAACAGGTTAATAATTAATTACCTACTTTTGTTTTATATTTTAATTTTATGTTAATACATGTTTTGAATCAAAAATGATTTTTTTTTTGTCATTATAGGTATTGTGAAGTTATCCAAAATAAAAAAATACTGGTCTTCGGTATTCAAGAAAGTTGCATATGCTCCATCTTTGCAGGAGCATGAAGAACATATAAAAAATATCATAGACTCTATACCACTTGTCATTGGATTTATTGTACATTCCTAGTCACAAAGTTGGGCAAATGTTTTATTTCTTGATGATAGATGGAGTGTTATGAATAATAACATGGCCGAGTTTTGGAATAATTGGTTTAAACCAGCTTCTTATCTCCCTATTGTGGCTATGGCGGACCACATATGCATATAAATCATGAATATAATACATCGATGATGGTTAAGGAATTAAGTTGCAAAAATGAGAAGGTTATTCCTAGTGTTTATCTTGAATCTCAAAATTTGAGAGTGCATCGGTTATGTAATTGGAGGTTTGAGGTAGTTGATGGTGAAAAATTCTTTGCTGTTGATTTAATTGATAAAAGTTGTTTATACAGAGCTTGGCAGATCAATAAGCTTCCATGCAAGTATGCATGTGCTGATATTGAGTTAAAGTCATTGTCGTTGTATGAATTTTACGATCATATTTCAACATTGGAATGTATCGCTAAGCATACAAAGGATTTATTAATCCAATCTCAACTTTTAACATTAACGAGTCAAATTTTGATGAAGGAAATGTAATCAATGCTTCAGATGTTCGCAGTCAGCCAGGTTGTAGGAGGACTAAGAGAATATCATCACAAGTTGAAATACGTGTGTCAAAGTATAGTCATTGTCATAAGAAAGGCTACAATAAATGCAGCTGCAAAAAAGCTATAAACTAGATGTTATTCTTAAAATGGTGTATGTTTGATTTGTTAGTAAATATATGACTCTTGGTTTACTTTTACAATCATACTCTATATTTTTTATGGGTAATTTGATACTTTTTTTATATACACTTCCGTAGGAAAAAGAGATTGCTAGAAGGAAATATGTCCCCAAAAAAATTCATCAACACTAATTAGTGCATAACTTGTTTCTAAATGTACCTGATAGTTTAAAATTAGTACTTAATTCATGGCTATATATACTTGAATCTGAGTTAATTGTACTTGATTATTTGAGTCATAGAGTCTCTTATCTGAATACTCAAATTTTGCACAATTATACTCAATTTAATTACATATATACTTGAATTTGGATATTTCGTATCTAATGCTATAGATTATATATCCTGATCAATTATGTAAAGTAATAATTCTAACAATAGTGTCATTAACTTTAATCCATATTATATTATCAATGAAACAACGAAATATGTCAAAAAAAACTCTCCGACACCAACCTCTTCCAGGATTTGATTATAGGTGTATACCACATCAAGTAATATCAAATATATATATATATATATATATATATATATATATATATATATATATATATATATATATATATATATATATATATATATTCCTCTTCTACTTCTAAGGTATTGACTCTCATATTAGGTAGTTTATATTGCTCCATTGTGTATTTTTGATGAAAGTAATCATCCCTAGCGATGCTACTGACCACACTATATGTGTAGTGGGTGCCACAATATCCCCAATTAGTACATAACTTGCATCTAAATGTACCTGATAGGTTGAAAATAGTACCTCATTCGTGGCTATGTATACTTGAATTTGAGTCAATTGTGCTTAATTTTTTGAGTCATTGCGAACTATAAAGGGAGGCTCGTACCCAAATACTCAAATTTTGTATAATTATACTCAATTTAATTACACACATACTTGAATTTGGATATTTCGTACCTAATAATACGGATTATGTATCCTAATCAATTATGTAAAACACTAATTCGAGTAATAGCGTCATTAACCTTAATTCATATTATATTATCAATAAAATAAGAAAATAAGTCCCAAAAAACTTACCTACAGCAACCTCTTCTAGGATTTAGTTATGGGCGTATATCATATTAGGTGATTTCAAATATATATACATATATTTTCCTCTTCTACTGCTAAGGTATTGACTCTCATATTAGTTGGTCTATATTTATGATAAGTATAATGCTCCATTATGTATTATTGATGAAAATAATCATCCCTAGCGATGCTACTGACCACACTAATTAGTGCATAACTTACGCCCAAATATACTTGATAGTTTAAAATTTGTACTTTATTCATAGCTATATATACTTGAATCTGAATCAATTATACTTGATTTTTTGAGTCATAGAGTTTCATACCTTAATACTTAAATTTTGCACAATTATACTTAATTTAATTATATACATACTTGAATAACTTTGTTTCTACCTTTGAAATACAATGCAAACCACTTCTTCATGTTAGCAATCCTCTGGTTGTTGCGAATACCACCTTTTATCTTCATGTTAGCAATCCACTTGGTTAAAGGTGAAAGGCACTTCAAATCGAAACTTTAAGCTCTGCACTTGAAGGTGAAAGTCGGATACTAATGCCTCTCTTATTATTGCCTTCAATGCTCGTCGGAAGTGATTTCGGCGGCCATCGATTTTTGCTTTCAACGTAGTTCCAAGTTTGAGAAGAAGATTCGAAGGGGAGAAAGTTTGAAAGTGATAGGAAGACAATTAGGTAAATTCGTATAAGAGAGAGTTTAAGTAAATATACAAGGATTGCCAGAAAGTGAGAATGGTTTTTACATGGGGACTGAAAGAGCAATTGTATTTCTGGTTAGGGATTTAAGGGCAAGTTCCCCTACAAAATTTCAGCTATTTATTAAATTATTTTTTATTATCTACTAATGTTTTTTAAATTAGAATATATAAATATTAATTATTTATAAATATTTGGCACAAATATAAAGCGATACCAAATAATATAAATCACCAAACGAAAATTCTCATTTTCAAAAACTAAAAAATAAATAAAAGCAGATATTTTATTCTGAAAAAATTCTTATTCTAAAATTGTTATAGTAGTTAAATGTGAAAAATTAATTAGTTTATTTTAATCAAAATTCTTATACACAAAACTTTATTATATTAAAATATATTTTCTAATTGAGTTAAAATTATTCAAACATAATCAAAATCATTTTAAATTTGTCAAAATCATTTTTAAATTATATGCTACACCATAGTTAAATCTTAAAACATTAAATTCTAAATTTTAAATTATGAACTTATTATATTAAAATATTCTTTATCAACTTAATGAAAATTATTTAAACTTCATTTAAAATATTTTAAATAAATAAAATCATTTTAAAATAGTTATAATTACAATACTATAATAGTGTGGTATTACTTGGTATACGTTGTAACTATAAAGTAATTATTATAAATTATAATAAGTACAGGGTAATTATTACATATTGTAATAGCTACAATAATATTGAAAGTAGCATTCAAGGCATAATATAGATGATAAACGCATAGTAAGTGTCTGGAATGAATAAGAGTAAATCTCCAAGATGCCACTATCAATCATTGTCTCCGTTATATATTTTTCACTATCCATTGAATTTAACGAAGTTTTTTTAATCTCGGACAATTAGTTCGGTTTCATGAAAGTTTCTTCTCGGGCGCCTGAGTAAATCGGAAAACACTCACAGTGAGCGATTTAGAAGTCCAGCGTTTCAAAATTCGCATCCCATTAGAGGAAAAATTCTTACAAATACGTCATAGTTGGGGATCAAACCGTGAATACTTGAGATAATAATTAATCACTCTACCACTGCATCATAATTTAGAGGGCTCTCTTCATTAATATAAGATTCTTGTATTTGGAGTCGGTAATACAATGATCTCATATTTTACAATAATATTGAATGTAAAGGATAATATTGTAGGAGTTGATAGTAACAGCGTAGCAGTTAAATTTAGTATTGAAAGTAAAAACATTTTCAGAAAAAATATTCCGCTGGTTGATTTTTTGTTTTTAAAATGCTTTTTTTGATGATCTTATAATTTAATCTCTTTTATTTTTGACCCAAATACCTTCATGGGTATTTAAGAGTTTTATATGAGCATTTTATTTATTTTTATTTGGCATTTAATTTAAGACAATATAGACGTTTTATGTATATAAACCACGGTCACACAAGTGAGAAATAATTATGACGTTGTATTTGACTAATTAATTTAAAATCATTATAAAATTCAGATTATAAACTATTTAATAATTTTCTTTAATTTCTAGACACATTTTAAAAAAATATATATACATTGTGAATATTTTTGAAAAAGGAATTTTAATTTACGAATAAGATGCCGTGATTAGAACCTTTAATAATCTATAAGATATTTAGAATTTAAAATTCATTTGCGATATATTATAGTTTTTTTAAAATAAATAACAAATCTGAAAATGCTAATTTTGAATGCGTCTTCACGTATACTATCGGTCCCGTCTAATTTCTTTTTAATGATCAAAATTTTTATAAAATTAAATTTATCCCTTCTAAAATTAATGGACTGTATAACTATATCATCAAACTTTAATCAGACAGCAACAGCGAGTCCAATATCAATCTTAAATTTGTTAGAAATCCGAAGCCACGCCGACACATGATAAACGATCGACTCTACTTATTAAACTCTACCCTGAGAAAGTACCCAATGTTTTGATTGGCGGTGCTTGACCGTTAGCTGTACAGGTAGTCAGTCGAAAAGAGGGAGAAGCCAAGATGATCAGTGGCTGCCTATTTTGCCGGTAACGACAACTTATCGCTATGCCTGACGAGTTTGCTGCCGGTGAGTACACGCGTAATTTTGTGAGAGCGAAAGGGAGGGTTGCGTTTGGGTTTTTGTTCTTATGCTGATCTCACTCTTCCGCCGGCGCCAAATCTCCTGTCCTTGATCGGCAAAGCGCTTGCCCGAAACCCTAGCCGACATGGCGGCCGACGAAGTCGACCCTGCAGTGTGGAAGGCCTGCGCCGGCACCGCCCCTCGAGTCCCTGCCGTGGGATCCCGCGTCTACTACTTCCCCCATGGCCATGCCGAGCAAGCCGCGTTGCCACCTGATGTCCTCGACGCCATCCCGTCCATGGTCCTCTGTTGTGTGGCGGCAGTTCACCTTCTCGCCGATCACGACACTGACGAGGTCTTCGCCCGTATCAGGCTCGACCCCTGCTTCCACTTACTCTTCTCGCAGGCTCCGAAGGAGTGTCTTCCCTCCTCACAGGCGGAAGATGGCGTCCTCCTGTCGTTTTCCAAGATCCTGACCGCCAGCGACGCGAACAATGGGGGTGGCTTCTCGGTTCCGCGATTCTGCGCTGAGACCCTCCTCCCCCCGCTCGATTACGAGAAGCGTCCCCCGTCGCAAACTATCTACTTGCGTGACCTGCACGGGAATTCCTGGAGCTTCCGGCACATCTACCGCGGGACGCCGCGGCGCCATCTCCTGACCACGGGATGGAGCACGTTCGTTAACGAGAAGAGACTTGTTACAGGTGATTCGGTTGTTTTCATGAAAAAATTGTCGGGACAGCTCCTTGTCGGTATCCGCCGCACCAGCCAGTCTCGCGGCACCATGGAATATTCACCTTATAATCCAAAGGCAACATCATGGAAGATAGAGAAACATATCGCGGAGAAGGTACTCCCTAAAAATGCTAGCGGTGAAGTTCAGGCCTCGTCCGTGGCGGAGATAGCCAGATTGGCTGGGAGGGGCATGCCTTTTGAGGTCTTGTACTATCCTAAGTCTGGCTATCCGAACTTCGTAGTGGCGGCGGAGGCTGTTGATACCGCGATAAATTTGCATTGGACCATTGGATCGAGAGTTAAGATGTCAGTGGAATCGGAAGATTCAGCGAGAATGACTTGGTTTCAGGGCACCGTTTACAAAGTGACACAGGGTTCACCGTGGCGAATGCTTCAGGTGCTTCACTTTCTTAATCTCTTTATATCTTTTTTCCCCTCTTTCCTTTTGATGATCAGATGCGGTTCTAGACTTGAATTCAGATTTAAGTGTTCGTTTGCCATTCTGGTATTGATGGAGCTATTGATATATCGTTCTTTAATTTTTGAAGTGTTGAAGTTTATAAATTAGAATCCTTCTATCATTGCTTGAATTTGTAAGGAAGAAGCGCTCATGAACAAGTTTTGATTTTTTTTTGTTTTTTTGTATTTTCCTGAAGGGAGTTTAAATGATTTGTTTAATCTAGCCGAGGAGCAGAAGTCTCCATGCAGTCGTGTAAGATATCTGAGAATCTTTGCTGGGCTTGGTTTTAGTGCTTTAAGTTAATAAATTACAGTCAACTGCAAGAAGATGTCTAGCGATACCATCTGCGTGAATGCCCATCACAAAGGATGTGATTTACTTGTACATCACTACTCGTTTAGGATTTCTGTAAGTGTAAAGATCTCCGAGTCAATGGGCTGGTAGAAGGAATCAGGAACAACCTTTCTGTTTAGTAGCTGTGAAGCAAACAGTGAGTCAGTTTCATCTGTCATTCAATAATCTTAAAGAAAAGTGATCCCTCTTTTATGCTCAATACATCTTCCTAGAGAGGGGAGTGTTGCCAATAAGTGGGAATAGCCTCTGGGACATTGACCCATTTGGTCTCTTATTAGCCCTCCAGTGTTTGCAAGTCCCTTGATTACCTTCATGTTGCATCCAGAGTTCAGCCTCCATGTTCCAAGCCGAGCCAACGTCAGGAACTTGTGCACGCAAGGTTAATGAAATAGTATAGATGTCAGTTATTTCAGGAGCTATTATTTTGCAGCATGGGGACATTTAAAATTATGAGTCAGGTACTGTTTTGTTTCTACAATTTCAAAGGAAAGTAAGTTGTACTGAAAAAAGATTGTCCAAGGGATTTTGTCGATGAATAACCTATGTTGGCAAAGTCTAACACTAGCAAATGTAGAAGTTGGAGTTGTCTAGGAAGGGACGGAAGGAACTCCAAACACTTAACGCTCAAGGGCAATGTAAGATATGCAGTGCCAACCAGCTTCTTGTTGGATAGAAGTGACCAAAACTTTTGGTACGATAAATATAGCTTGATTAACATTGGTGAGGCCATTATGAGCAACCAGCCAAAAGAAAGCGTCAAACTCATTGTGGGACAGTTCAGCTTCCAAATACACACTTCAACAAGATGTTGCTTCCTGAGAATTAGTGAAGGTTTTTTCATATTCTGATTTATAAAGACCATAATTTGAGAGAATCCAGAATGGCAGGTCCTATGGCTGGTGGTCAAGGCAAGTTGAAATCTGTAATTTTAATTACTAACAAAGCTGCAAGAATAGTTTGAATTAAAATCATTCCATTGACCAATTGGTGCTTTGACTGCAGCTACATATACTCCAATTAAACCTCTCAGAATTGTTTGTGCCAGCAGTGATCTTGATGCTTGATTATGACCAAGTCGTCTTCTTCCAAATTGGTTGATTCTCCTAACCCATTGACCAACCAATCCTACAAGGAACCTAGGGCCAAGGCTCAAGTTCTGTAGATCCCTCACCAAGTTGGAGAAACTACGGATATGCTGTAAAGAACCACAGAAATATGTTTAGGCCTCCATGCTTATTCAACAAGCTTGATACAATAGCTAGGATTAATCTACACTAGATTACACTGGAGTTTACCAAGTGATACTAGATTAACCTTGGATTCCTCCTAATACTGAGTTGTATGGTTGGGTAAAACTTTTCAGTTCTAGGAGAGGAAACTTCTTTTGGCAAGTAGAACCTCCTCATGCAATCTTGTGCCTTGCTTTCTCACCTCATTGTGTAAGGATAGAGGTAATTCTGGAAACTCCATTCTACAAAAGTATAAACTGCAACGGGTGACAGCGTCACTTGAGTAACAGTAATCCTTCCTACAAAAGGTAAGGTGTTAGAACTTGAAGTCGTCCTGCAAGTTTAGCATTGATTTTCCCTTAGTACATTGTTGTATGTTTTGTTACCGATTGATTCAAAGGAACCAAGCTGCTACTTCTCCATGTTTGTAGTTTTCAAGCCAATTGGTACATAAATTTCGTTTGAGATTGCCAGCTTTGCCACTCTGTTGCTTTAGAAGAAAGGTGAGATAATCTTTCTTGACACATGATGAAGATATATGGTAAAAGTGGGGATCCTATACGGATGCCCCATGAATCATTGGAAGAGTGGGAGAGTTGTTTGGTTGAGCATGTTGGGATCGATGGCACGGCTAGAAGGGGGGCGGGGGTGAATAGCGCGATCACCCCAATTCGATTTCTCTCCCTACAATGTTAGCACAAACGGAAGCTTAAACTAATAATTAAATCAATGCTAACACGTTACCGGTTACGTGGTTCGGAGATTGCTTGCTCCTACTCCACGGCGTGTCCTTAAGGTGGACGAACCCTTGATCCTTCGGTGGATTATGCCCCGACAATCTCTGGCTAAGTCTTTCTCCTTTTCGGTGGAGAACAACCTCTCACAATCCTTCTTCCTCCTTACAAGATGGAGGTAGGGTTTGGGAGGAAGATTGAGAATTTGGAGCTTGAGCACTTGAGCACTAGAAGAAGATCTTACAATGAAAAGCTAACTTTCTCCAAGTCTCAAGCTCCCACTTAAATAGTGGAGAGAGTTGTTAAACAAACAGCCCAGCCCCGACATCAGTCGATTGCCCCCAGGGTCAGTCGACTGATCCCCAGCCAACGGCTCTATTTTAAAGCAGACCAGTTGACTGGTGCCTGATCTTTCTGTGAGTTTCCACTCTGCGCTAGCAGTCGACTGCCCAGCTTACAAACTCACTCAACCTCACTCCGAAGTTCATCCTTTGCTTATGCCTTGAGGTCCGCTTCCTTGGCTTGCCCCTTGAAGTTCTCTTCCTTCGGCTCTCGTCCCTCAGACGCGCACATAAGCCCGCAGCTTGCCTCCATGTCATCCTTCGCGTATGCCTTTGAAGTCTACTTCCTCGGCTTGCCCTTGAAGTCCTCTTCCTTGGCTCTTGTCCCTCGGATGTTTCACTCCGTTACTCCATGTGTGATTTACAAAGTCCTGCGTGACTCAAGCACACATATCAAATCAACATGAAAACCTAACTTAATCATATTGACACACACATCAAAACCCATGATCTACCCGATCACCTTGGATCGATTGCACCAACAATTTCCCCCTTTTTGATGTGTGGTAATATGTTTAAGTTAAGTACAAAGATAACAATTGAAAATTAAAAGCATAGCAAATTAAGAAGCATAAACATGCATCCTCCCCCTTAACCTATGCCTTAACACATAATTTTCAATTTTAGCATAATCATAATGAATTAAGTTAAAACCTAACTTAAACCTTTCAATTCCCCCCCTTTGACACCATCAAAAAGATTGCTCCAAGAAATATTACCCATTGGTATCAATTTGGGACAAGTTTCACATTCTGAAAATACCCAGAAATCAGAAACTACAAGTGTCAGTCGACCGAGTCAGTTACCAGTCGATTGGTGACTTCGAATTGCCAATCCATAAAAAGTTCAGTCGACTACCCCATGGGCCAGTCGACTGCCCCCTGGGCCAGTCGACTGATGCATATCAGTCTGAAAGATTTCAGCCTTTGAGCCGAAATTCAGAAATGCATAAAAAAATTCACAAAATTCGAAAAATTATGAAATTTTGCAAACATATTTCTTATGATGTTTTCTAATAGAGAAAAATATATTTTCATGAAAAATCTAAATATGTTTGACTTTTTTTTTTGGACCAAAGCTCAAATTCTTTGAAAACAACCAACTTTGTATCAAAACTAAGGCCTAGTTTTGAAATCATGTGTTTTGAAAACCTATGTCATAGCAACTAAAACACAGAAATGTTTTCAAATCATTTGAAATGACCAACTATGATCTATGGGCAAGATGTCCATTAATTAAACATTTGCTTTCCCCATAGTTGGTCTATTATCACTAATATGATATATCCAATAACTCATCAAAATGTCACAAGCATAAGCGACTTATTTGTATCATCCTAACATCTCATATGCATGAATACAATCATAAAGCAAAGTAATATGAGATGTTTTTAAGGTAAACCTTATTTAGTCCAATTTATCATGAATTTCTACTATGGGCTACATACTCCCCCTTAATGTCTCAAGTCAACCAATTTTCAAAAATTTAAAAGTTTAATACCATGGTTAATTTAACCCTAAATCTTCTAATCTTTGAGGATTTACTTTGGTACCCAATAGAAATGTTTTCTAATTGGGTTGACCAAGTACTCCTTAGGGATTCATTTCTTACTTAGGGTCTTGGTCTTTGCTTGTCCTCTAGCAAGTAAGCAATGATAGGTTTTTCCATTGCTAGATTTTCCAAACCCTAACCCTTCTTTCTTGAAACTTGCTCTTTGGCTCTCAATTATCATATCTAGTGTTTTTGAGCCAATTTCAAATTTCCTAAGGGCTTTGATAAGACTATCTACCTTTTCTCTTAATTCCTTATTTTCTTCTTCTAAAGATGTATCACTTGAACTAGAAGAAGAAGCATCCACATCATCCTTAAGTTTCATGGATTTTAATTTTTCATTTAACATACAAATTTCATTTTTCAAATCCTTAACCTTCTTTCTAGCTTTAAACAAATCATCATTAGCGCTAGAAATTATTTTTACAAGAGTATAAGTGGGTAAATTGTATACCTCACTTATCGAAACGTCCGATTCCGAAGTTGAGCCTCCCCCTTCACTTGAGCTCCCTTCATCTTCACTTGAGCTCTTCTCTTCTTCAAATTCGGATGACGTTGAGGCAATGTCTTCAATTCCCATTAGTGCGAAATGGGAGACATAATGTTCCTCCTCCTCCGATGAGGATGAATCATCTCATGTGACCTTCAAATTTTGCACCTTCTTTCCCTTTTCTTTTGATTTCTTTTTCTCTTCTTTCTTCTTTCCTCTTTCCTTCCTTCTTCTTCAAGAGAGGGCACTCATCTTTCATATGTCCTTCTTCTTGGCAATTGTAGCAAATAGTCTTCCTTGTTCTACTTTTGCTTCTTGACCCTTTCCTACCATGAGATTTGTTAGTAGAAAAATGTTTAAATATTTTTCTCATTTTCCGTACCATGTAGGCTTCCGCATCACTATCCATTGATGCACTTGATTCTTCCGAATCGGATGAGGAAGTCTTCTTTTTTTACCTTTTCCCTTTTTTATCACAAGGGCGATATTCTTTGACTTGTATACTTCTTCGATTACTCCTCCAACTCGAGTTTCGTGAAGCTCCATTGTTGAGAAGAATTTCTCTAGAGAAGTTTTCTCTAGATCCTTGGAAATGTAGTACGAGTCCACCATTGAGCTCCAATTTGATGTTCTTGGGAATGCATTGATGACTTTCATCAAAATGTCTCGGTTGGATAATTGTTCCCCTATACTTGTTAGTCCATTAAGTATTTCCTTAAATCTAGCATGCAAATTCGATACCTTCTCCCCTTTGTCAAGCTTGATGTTATTGAGTTGAGATCGGAGAAGATCTCTCTTTGCTATTTTTGCCTCCGAAGTGCCCTCATGAAGCTCTATTAGCTTATCCCACAAGTCTTTGGCACTTGAGTAGCTCCCAATTCTCGTGACTTCTTGTTGGGAGAGCACACTTAGTAGTCAGTAGATGGTGCAAGGCCTTAGAATTTGTCAAGTAGTCATCCCTTTGCTTCTTGCTCCATCTTATTTTCTCAAGCAATTTGTTGTCTTGATCCCTAGGCACTTCAAACTCATTTTCCATGATTAGCATTATATCAAAATCGGTATTGAAAAATACCTTTATCCTTTTCTTCCACCATGAAAATTCTCCCTCAAACTTTAGCGGTTAGATGTGCGAGCCGGCCATTTTCGATGATTTTGCTCTTTTCGGCGGTTAGTCCGTTGAAGGCGTCCTTGCGCTCTGATACCACTTGTTGGGATCGATGGCACGGCTAGGGGGGTGAATAGCTCGATCACCCCAATTCAATTTCTCTCCCTACAATGTTAGCACAAGCGGAAGCTTAAACTAATAATTAAATCAATGCTAACACGTTACCGATTACGTGGTTCGGAGATTGCTTGCTCCTATTCCACAGCGTGTCCTTGAAGTGGACGAACCCTTGATCCTTCGGTGGATCACGCCCCGACAATCTCCGGCTAAGTCTTTCTCCTTCTCGGTGGAGAACAACCTCTCATAATCCTTCTTCCTCCTTACAAGATGGAGCTAGAGTTTGGGAGGAAGATTGAGAATTTGGAGCTTGAGCACTTGAGCACTAGAAGAAGATCTTACATTGAAGAGCTAATCTCCAAGTCTCAAGCTCCCACTTAAATAGTGGAGAGAGTTGTTAAACAAACAACCCAGCCCTAGGGTCAGTCAACTGCCCCCAGGGTCAGTCGACTGATCCCCAGCCAACGACTCTATTTTAAAGCAGACCAATCGACTGATCTTTCTGTGAGTTTCCACTCTGCGCTAGCAGTCGACTGCCTCCTCTGGCAGTCGACTGCCTAGCTTACAAACTCACTCAACCTCACTCCGAAGTTCATCCTTCGCGTATGCCTTGAGGTCCACTTCCTTGGCTTGCCCCTTAAAGTTCTCTTCCTTCGGCTCTCGTCTCTCGGATGCGCACACAAGCCCACGGCTTGCCTCCATGTCATCCTTCGCGTATGCCTTTGATGTCTACTTCCTCGGCTTGCCCTTGAAGTCCTCTTCCTTGGCTCTCGTCCCTCGGATGTTTCACTCCGTTACTCCATGTGTGATTTACAAACTCCTGCGCGACTCAAGCACACATATCAAATCAACATGAAAACCTAACTTAATCATATTGACACACACATCAAAATTCATGATCTACCCGATCAACCTTGGGTCGATTGCACCAACAGAGCATTGTTGTTGACTGTTTATTTGGTAAAGATAGTTATGGTGTTTGCTCTAATGTTGGCGGTAGAGTGTTATAGCTTCTCAATGATCAACCAGATGGCTTGATACAATAATCTAATGTCAATTAGACTCCCCAATACTCCTCCCAATCAGATGAACAATAAATAGATGGTAGATGGAACATATGAGTGCTTCTTAGATGAACAACTGAACTATTGTGTGACACTTTTCATTACATTTGAAATGGGGTTCATCTTGACCCCAAAATGTTTCCTCGGCACTTGAGTTAGGGCAGATTCTCAATCCTTGGATGCACTTCAAGAACAAAAAGTAGATTTTTTTTTTTTGACATTTAAATCAATGTCTCATTCAAGTAACCTATGTTGTTGTCAATTATAGTGTTCTAATCAAGAATCATCTTTATATTGTTCTAAAATGTGAAAGCCCAATGCAAGAAGTAAGCTTTGACTAAACAATAAGATGGGCAATGATATGAGATGTGACTTTAATACTTTCAAAAAACTAATTGATCACGTCTGTCATTTAGTATTTAATTAATTCAATGGAAATGATAAACTAATAGTGTGTCGTTGATTGTAAAAGAGGGATTCTCTGATAACTTTTACATTGTTTATTAGGTTACTTGGGATGAGCCGGAGGTTTTCAAAAATGCCAGAAATGTTAATCCATGGCAAGTTGAGTTGATTTGTGTTAGTTCTCAGATAGATACTTCATTTCACCCTATGAAGAAATTGAAGGGAACACAAAGTTCAGAATTTTTTCATCATCAACTCGTTGGAATGTCCAGTTTTCAGATGACTGGATTGGATAGTAGAAACCTAAGACTCTTCAATTACCATTTATCTCCTCCTAGCATACAGGGAGCCAGGCAAAATGCAGTCAATGCATTAAATATATGCGACTGTATCAACCAATCTAACAAATTGTTAGTTAATGATCTAGCGTCACCAAAGAAAGATCTCTTCACAGATTTGGGTACTAATATCAGCACACAATCAGGAGTTTCCTGTCCTCCTAGCGAGAATAGCACGCAAAGTTCAGATGAAAAAATTAGTGAACCAGAAAATAGCATGGTCAAGTCTTCTACACAATTATTCCGGCTTTTTGGTAAAGTTATTCACTTGGGGCAGCCTAATAATGGTGATATTGTTGATGAACAATAGCTGTGGACCATTTGATTCTGAAGGGATTCTTGTCAGGAGCTTTGTTAAGGTATTCTTTTGATGCATCCTCTGAATGGTTAAATTATTAATACTCCATTGCTAGTCTGAAATTGCTCATGTTTCTGTGAGACTAAGACAAAACTCGACATATGTTGTATGCGAAATTAACATTAAACTTTATATATTTCATATCCATTATATATTATGATTGTAAAGCTGGAGCATGGATGTATCTATTCATTGGTTGATTTTATTTTATTTTCCCTCTCATAACTTCTATTGCTTTGTCTGATTAGTTTGTTAAAATGTTCATCTAGTTCATTTAAACTAATTCATTCATGCCTGAAAGTTAAAAGCTATGGTAAATCCTAGTAATTGCTGGTATATTTGAATTTCTTGTATGGCTACCATGTTCTTTCTCATCGTTTAGTTATAGTTCCATGATATCTTGAAACTATATTCATTGAATGAACATCTGATTTAAGACAATAAAGTGCATATTTTTGACTTGCCAAATGTGACCTGCAAATAGATATTTTATTAGACATAGATCTGAATCAATTCTTTCAGTTTTTTTAGTATTAACAAAAGGCAATACGTAATTAGCAATACAAGTTGTGAACTGATAGGTTTCAAAAACATAAGAAACCTAAATTTGAATTACTTAGCAGCATATTCTCGTCTATGCCCCAAATCATACTAGCCTTAGTATTTTAAAATAGGTTGATTCACCTGGCAATTTAAATTAAACTCTGAAGGTCTCTTGTTCAATTTTTACAAGAGAGATTTTTGACAATGTCAAAGATGGCATATGTTCTAATTCCACCATTCTATAAACCTTAAACCAAAGTGATCACACAAATAGATGAATTCTCAGTCAACATTCTAGTTAACTAACTTGTTCTAAAGGGGATAATAGTGTTAAATACTGCTTGTAGCAATTGAGCGTTGGAGAACATGGCTATTAACCACAGTATATGGGTGTTGAGTCCCTCCTCACCTGCAACCTTCCCTTTTGGGAAGGGCCTTTCCCTCATCAGGATAGCAATATAACTATTGATCTTGGGTGCATGTTTTTTTTTTAAATTGAATGTCCTTTCTTTTCCTTTTCATTATGTGAAAGATTGGATCATTACATGTAGGAATAATGTCTGGAATCACCTTGTTTTTGCTTTACTCCCTATATCACTTCCTCAACCAGGCTTGGCCAGAGTAACAGAGAAGTTATGTGTGTGTGTGTGTCCCGGTCAATTAGCCAAATTGCCAATTAACCTAATTATACAAAATTAATTAGTTTCCTAATATAGATTCCTAGGTTGTATATAAATACAATTCACTCTTCGATAAAAATGTAGAGATTTCTTTTTATCTGTTTAACATGGTATTTTTGCACCTTTTGGGTTTTTGTTTTTTTTTTATAGTTTTGGGTGCGTTTTTTTTCCCTCTCATGCTTTCCTCCCTCTCTCTCTCTCTCTCTCTCTCTCTCTGGTGTGCCGCCAACCCAAAAGAGCCGAAGCCTCTTGGTGCCACCGCCAAGAGGAATCCACCACCGTTTTGCTCCAACGTGCACAACAACTGCTGGTTGCTCTTCCAATCAGCAAACGGTGGTGCTGGCTCCCACGTTGGATGTGGCTGTTGGAGCTTGTAGCAATGCGTGAACACAGCAACTAATCCCTGGTTGCAGTTGGTGGATAGCAACGTGGACACAGCAGCGTTTGAACAGCAACAAACGTTGTTGGTTATTCCTAGCCAATAGCTTGTTTCCTGAAGGTAGATCAACCAATTCCCGAGTATCATTGTCATCTAAAACATTCATCTATTCTCCTCTATTCCTAAAACTATCCGTGAGGTCATATCTCATCCTGATTGGAAAGATGCAATGATAGAGGAGATAAATACTTAGGATCACAATGACATTTAGGAATTGGTTGATCTACTTTTAGGAAAACGAGCTATTGGATGCAAATGGGTATTCGCATTAAAGTCAATCCAGATGGATCAGTTGTCAGATTAAAAGTCTATCTTGTTGCTAAAGGTTATGCTCAAACCCATGGTGTGGATTATTCTGATCCTTTTTCTTCTGTTGCAAAGTTGACATCTGTTCAGTTGTTTATTTCGATGGCCGCTACTCATAATTGGCATTCACATCAATTTGATATCAAGAATGTTTTTCGTCATGGTGATCTTCAGGAGGAGGTGTATATGGAGCAACCTCCTGGTTTTGTTGCTCAGGAGGAATTTAGGTGAGTTTGTCTTCTCCGAAAAGCTTTGTATGGTTTGAAACGGAGTCCTCGTGCGTGGTTTGGAAAATTTAGTCAGACTATTAAAAAATTTGGTATGATGAAAAGCAAGATAGTTCTGTGTTCTACAAGCAGTCAGTAGCGAGAATCATTCTATTAGTTGTGTATGTGGATGGTATTGTTATCACTAAAAGTGATACTACAGGAATCTTATCTTTTGAATCTTTCATTTATACTCAGTTTCATACGAAAGACTTAGGGGTGCTAAGGTATTTCTTACATGTTGAGGTTATGAAGAATAAAAAAGGTATATTTCTATCTCAGAGAAAATATATCCTCGACTTACTAACTGAGACAAGGAAATTGGATGCAAAGCCTTGTAGTGTTCTAATGACTCAGAACGTGCACCTCACAGGAGATGGGGAACTATTTGAACATCCTAATAGATATCGAAGGTTGGTTGGGAAGCTGAATTACCTCACCATAACTTGTCCAGATATTACATATTCGGTTAGTGTTGTCAGTCAGTTCATGTTATCTCCGACTGTTCATCATGGGCAGCATTAGAGTAAATTTTGTGTTATTTGAAGGGAGCACCTGGACGGGTTATCGTATATGAAAATCATGGGCACAATCATATTGAATGTTTTTCGAATGCAGATTGGGCAGATTCCAAAATGGATAGAAGATCTACTTAGGGATTTTGTATCTTTGTTAGAGGAAATTTAGTCTCATAGAATAGTAAGAAACAAAACATTATGTCACGATCCAGTGCAAAGTCAGAATATAGGGCTATGACACAGTCTGTGTGTGAGATAATGTGGATATATCAACTCTTAACTGAAGTAAGACTTAAAATTTCAGTACCAGCAAAATTTTGGTGTGATAATCAAGCTGCTCTTCATATTGCATCAAACCCTGTGTTTCATGAGTGAACTAAGCACATTAAAATTGATTGTCATTTTATTCGTGAGAAAATTCAACAAAGCTTGATTTCTACAGGATATGTGAAGACAGAGGAACAACTTGGGAACATCTTCACAAACGCCTTAAATGAGATTCGAGTCGACTATCTTTATAACAAGTTGGGTATGATGGTATGATTAATATCTATGTTCCAACTTGAGGGAGAGTATATATATATATATATCGGTCAATTAGCCTAATTATATCTAATTAATTAGTTTCCTAATATAGATTCCTAGGTCGTATATAAATACGATTCACTTTTCAATAAAGATGTAGAGATTTTTTTTATCTGTTTAACAATAGCATAATCAAAATGTGTTCCTTATAATTGATATGTTTGCTCACGTTGTAATAAGTTCGAACTGTTCTATAACATGAATTGCATTATTACATGGAGTAACTAGCTGATATTCTAACTGCAACAGATGACTTGAGATAAGATGTAAATCTAATAATATGGGCCATATTGTATAGCTGGGAATGCAGGAGTTGGATGACAGCTTTGAATTAACTGTGACGAGAAAGCTTCCTACTCTTCTACTTTATTGTCTTCGATGCCAAAATAACTTCTTGTATGATCAGAATTTCCTACTATCTTGAACTCTAATTTTTCTTCAAAAGCTTACTTTTTTCCTCAGTTTTTCCATTATTGCAATATACAACATCAAGTAGACTTCAGCTTAATCATTTTGTCATTCAACTATAGATTTCCACACTATTATTTTTATCAAATGTAATCAGTCATATTCTCCTCTTTCACACTTCTTGTTTAATTTCTAATTGATGGGAGGCTGCAGGTCTGATATAGTAAATCCAACCTTCCTTCTGCTTGAATCAGCATGCAGCGCCTACTTTTCAGTGCTATTGTTAATACAACCTTCCCTCAGGGTAGACATCTACTTTTCAATGCTATTTTCTACATATCGGCATCAATACCATGACTTGCATCCCTAGCAATGCTCTCATGTTTTAGTTGACACACTTGCTGCTAATGACCATTACTACCCTCACTATTATTAGCCATCAAATTTTTTCGACATAGGAACATCTCTATATGATCAACTTTGAAAGCCTGCTGCCATACTGTCTTTGTCTTCTCTGTGTTTCAACATCGGCCTTTGTATTAAACATTTGCACTGATCTCTTTTCCCATGGTCGATGACATGTAGTGGTCTCTTCCTAGTCTCTCTACTACAATCGACAACTCGGACACTGACATCAACTTGTTTCTTATTTTGCTTCTCATACTAAAGCTTTATCCACTATTACTTGTGGTTGCACTTTTTCATATTACTGGTCATGTTCCATCCATCCACAAATTATTGCAGAAATCCAATCTATGTGCCAATACATCCTTTGGGTTGAGGTGTTTGACCTAGCATTAAGAAGAGTAATCTGGATCTCCTGCACTTGCGGCATTTGTGGTGGACAAGTCATTATTTCAATTAAACGTATTACTCGATCTCACATGGTACGGGAGTCTACTGTCTGAGAGTCTGCACTGTGTTATATTTGATATGACATTTTTTGAGCGCGTTATGTATTATAAACTAAACGTTGCAGCATCTTGAATCTCAAGGGAGTGTTAAGCAAAGAGATTATCCTCTTAATCGGCTAAAATTTCTCACCAGTTCACCTCCAAATATCTCAAGTATTTGCATGATAATGTTCTTTACTTTGCATTTCTTGTACGTTCTTACTATGTAACCACATGTATTTGAGTTTTATCTGTGTATATCATTGAAACGTCTAAAGAACATCATTTTCCTGACAAATTGCATTAACTTGTGTTAACATAGTAAAGCTACGTAGTGTCTTGCTGCATTGCCAATTTTAACTATTTGCTTGATTTCTTTCTTCTTTCAGGCTTCCACTTTGAGGATCGTGGGAAGGTTTATGTTTTAAGTGATCTCGCAGTACCTGGAAGGAATCATATATGCATTATCCTTGTACTATTAACTGATATCTTATTTCCGCTGCTGTAGCTACAATAGTCATGCTTCGACATTTAAATTGCCTTTCAGTGTCGTGTTTGCATCAAACTGATTGTTTTATGTCGTTTTCTAGTTGGATATTGCGAACTCCACTGCTTGCTTTGTAGAAACGGCTACAGCAAACTTATTGTGTCATGTGAGACGATAATTCTGTCAATTCACGAGACATGCAACAAATCATGCTGGATCGGCAAAGTAACTATTTATTGACCGGAATTAAGTAGTTCTTTATCAGACAGCACAAACCACTAAACCAAATTTGCCATAATTTCGCCATGTGCATTCCCCAATCACATTGAACCAACCATGGCAAGAAGCATGGTTTGATTCCACTCTACCGAACTCTTACGGCAATAGTTAGAAGCAGAGGAGGACGACGGAGGCGGAGACCATGAAGCCGTAGGTGCACACGAGGAATCCGAAGTGCAAGGCCCAGCTGCGTCTGAACTTTCCCAGGTAGCTCTCCGGTGCCTCCTGATAGTGGACTTCCAAGTCTCCAGTTCGCACCGGCGGCGGTTCTGCCCCGGCCATGGCGGCTGACGTGAATCGCATCTTCAAGAGCTTGAGGCGGTCGGTGGCGAGTGCGAGGGTGAGCTTGTGGCAGCGGCGCTGGTACTTAAATCCGTTGACGCAGCGCAGGGTCTGGGCGACGGCCACGTAGTAGGCCAGGTGGGCCAGTGAGAGGAGTCCGATTGGGACCCATGAGTGCCGGCACCGGAGGCGGGCCGGCGGCGCCACCATCTGTGCCGTCAGCACCACCGCCAGGAAGAGGAAGAAGAGCTGGAAGAGACGCCACAGCTCCTTCTTCTGCGCGTCTATCTCCCGCTTCTTCTCCATTATCTTCTCCAGATGGAGCTGCACGATGCTGTTCAGCGTCTGGATCGCCGATTCCCTCGTCATCGCCATAGTTAGTTTACCGATCTGCTACCAGACTTGTACTCTCTCTTCCTGCCAGCTCCCCTGGGTTGTTTTGAAGCTTCATATGACTTCTTTAATATTTATAACGGACGAATCATCTCGTGTTACAGAGTCCATATTTGTCGTAACGCTGCTATAAACTACGAGTAAAATCATGGCATCCGCTAGATGATTCAGCCACTGGTTTACAATTTTCATAAGAATAAACTTCGTACGTAAAATAATTAAAATTTGTGGACCGCAATGTAAAGTGTGACCACTTGCGCACCACCAGCGATCTTCGCCAGCCCTTGCCTGCTTCGTCTTCTTCGTCAGTCTGTTAGTCTGTTGTAGGGCTTCAGAGAGGTGTTGCGAGATGGGTGTAACCAAAGAAGATGTGGAGGCCACCTTGAACTCCAGCCTCAAGCCTTCTCATCTCGTAAGCATTGATCCGAAAAAAGCTTCTTTTTTTTCTCTCTCTTTCTTTTCTCGCGGATTTTGACGAACCCTAACGATCTCCTTTTCATCTTGTTATCATCAGTCGGTGATCGATACATCGGGAGGGTAAGCATCTCTGCATCGTCCTTTTGATTATTTTATTTTTCTCTTTTCTTTGTTGTTAAGTCTTGGTGGTGGTGAACGGGAAGGTGCGGTGCGAGCTTTGAGGTGGAGATCGTTTCGGAGCAGTTCGAGGGGAAGCGCTTGCTGGAGAGGCACCGCCTGGTGAACTCGGCGTTGGCGGAGCAGATGAAGCAGATTCATGCCCTCTCCATCAAGAAGGCCCTCACCCCGGCCCAGTGGAACCCTAGCCCTGCCCCAACCGAGTAAAAGTAGGAAAAAGAATACCAATGGAACCGTTGAATAATTGCAGGTATGTGAGGATTTATATCTCTCAAAAACCCATGCCCATGCTTATATGTAACTTGCTAGTATACCTTTGATGCATTCTGAAGTATTGCGATGTCCTATCTTTCTAACTGCTGCTTGTGTGCTAAGAAATGAGGGAGAAAACATAATCAAAGTTATTTCTCTGTGACAATTTGTGGTTCTGTTCATAGTACTCAATCTTGACAAATTATTCTGATGTTTCTCTATTGGAATGCTCTGATCCTATGTAGCAAAACCAGAAACTTCCCTCTCTGTTTGCTCTGATGGATTTGTTTTGTGGAAGTGAAAAGAAATTTGACACCTCACTTGCGTTCCAAATTCACAAACATGAGGTGTCCCATTTTGCACAATTAATTCCTCGAACTGTAGTGCAGCATAGACCAAGATTACTGACAACCTGAAACTTGTCTCCTATGAAATATATAGTTGTCGAGAAATTGGATGGTAAAGTATGTTCAGACATGGAAACTTCTTTCTGCCAACTTCTTCATGATCCTTTTCATCCTTTATTTTTCTTCACCTGCTTTCTTTTGCATATAACAAGATTAATAGACAAAAATACTAGTTTTATATGTTCGATGAGCTAGCATATGTTTCAAAGAAAACATTTTGAATGTTGTGCTCTCTATTGATCACTAAAAGGGATTGTAGCAGCTAGTTCTGTCCATCTGGCTTGCTTGATATTGCGGTCTATCAAATTGAACTTATTTGGAGTAAATTACCTTTTTGATGGGAACTTTCCATGCATTAGGATGGTAGACAGATAGGTGATAGTTGACAAACAATCGTTTATTTATTTGCTTTAACACAACATTTTATCCTGTGATATGCTTTTGATTAGGAGAAATAGAGTCAGTGAACTCTCTTTTAAGAAATATATTCTGAGACAACTCTCCCAGTCAGATTATGCTTTTTGGGGTACGTTTTGAAGTTAAACTTATTCTCATGGTGTGACTGTTCATTAATTTATTTTTTTTATCTTCAAACTTCGAAAATTAAAAACATATACAATCATCGTGCCTAAGAGAAGGCCACACACACACACTTAAACGGGCCGGACGTCATCTAAGCAAGCTGGGCCGTCTGGGCTTGACCGTTGGTTCACGGTTTTATTGGTGGTTCGTGCTTATCCCACATGCTGTGCCAGCCCCTACCCTGGGTTTGGTCCTTAGCATGACACAAGTGCGACGGGCATAGTCTGTATGAGGGTTTGTAGATCGAACACAGCCTACTAGCTATGTTTTTATTTTCTAAACGGAAAAATATATTTAATTTTTGTGTATTCATTTTTCCGTCATCCTTAACTTTTCTTCAACATCATATTAGATTACTTTTAAAATCTTAAAAATAGGCATCCTTGGTTTTGACATTTTTTTTTTGCTATTAATTTTTAAAAAATATATATATTGTTATTAGTTTCTGACTCAATGGGTCTACTCCGACACAACATTCAACGGTGCCCAGGCTTGTGTTACGCGGAGCTTCGGGTATTATAGTCCTGTGACTTGGTGGACATTTTGAATTGTGTCTTGCTTTGCTTTACGCTACTCAATCAAAAACAAACTGAGTCATTTATGTGTTTTGATTAGCCAAAATATTTAGAAAAAATGATAACAACGTGTGTGTGTGTGGTGTGCAGACCTTTTGTCTTGTGCCCATGCATATCCGCCTCCCAATCGATTGTGCTTAATAATTTCATCGCGACTATGCACGACACGAGCCTATCCTGCTTGCCGCCCGAATGTCTACCGTCGCTCACCGCTCACCGCCAGTGACTTCTGGCCGTCTCTCCCGAACTTACACTATAACCTAAGGAAAAATTGAATCTAAAAGGGTCAGAATCTTATCGGCGGCCGTGACATTAATTATGTCTCGAATCGA
Organism: Boesenbergia rotunda; assembly: GCA_024364735.1. Taxonomy (NCBI): domain Eukaryota; kingdom Viridiplantae; phylum Streptophyta; class Magnoliopsida; order Zingiberales; family Zingiberaceae; genus Boesenbergia; species Boesenbergia rotunda. Next base: position 62,171 of record JAGFNQ010010423.1, on the reverse strand, counting down.
TTCAAAATGTCTTGATTAATTCTCAATCAAGTGAGGCTTGAGACTAAAGATTGAGGCTTTTCTCAATAGATTGGGGAAAGCTTCAATTGCTTGAGGCTAGAGTCTCAATTTTAGCCACAATCAATTGAGATTGGCGTCTCGTAGATTGAAGGTGTCGATCGATTACTGAACCGATTCATCAATCGTATACGACAAGCAACGTAAAGTCCCTAATATATCAATTTCGCGTATTTTGCAAAAAAAAATTTCTTCACATGGGGCGCAAACCTTGGGACGCTGGGTTTCTAGACCGCCCACTATGAGCGCTTTCCGATTTACCCTGGTGACCGGTGGGAAACTTCCGTAAGGACAGGCCGATCACCCCAGGTTCGTCTGCTACCTGGTCAACATTTTTTTTCTAATATATCAATTTCGTGTATATGTATATAACATAATAGTCATGGGTCGATTTTCGAGAATTGATGTCCTAATTTCACCCTACTTTAGGTTTAATATTTATGTATTTGAATTAACCTCCCTCCATATCTATGAAATTGATTCTAAGATGCCCATTATAGCAATTGGGATCCTCTCTCTTACAATCCCCTCTGTCTCCTGTCTCACAATCCTCGATGATGGCGACGATTCGTTCGATCATCAATCGGACACCACTAGCGGTCTCTGATCGTCATTCCGAATCAAATAATATTATGAGGGAATGATGAACCGATTCGCAATTGCGATCTCGTTGGATTTGATAATGAATCCGACGAGATCACTATTATGATGATCCCCAACGGGTTCACCGTACTCCCAAGATATAATTTGGTTCGGGATAATGATCGGAGGCTGTCGATGGAGTCTGATCGTCGATCGAATAAATTATTGATCATTATTGATAATTATGAAATAAGAGACAGAGAAGATTGTGGGAAAGAAGATCGTTGCTCCCATTATAGAGAATTGAAAACAACAAAATATCCGTGATTCTCGGCTGATAGAAAAACAACATATTGAAGACCAGCTGGATGATGAAAAACAAAAGAAAACACCCAATGCCGATCTGCTAATTGAATTAGTGGAGCAATCATACATGGAATAATTAATCCCCTCATCTCATAAGGAATAAACCTCCGTGCTTCCGGTGCAATGATATAACGGAAGGACGATTAATTATCATTTTAGATATTTACGATTCGATTTCCTGCTATAGCATATTTTACAAAAAAAATTAATCGAAATGAGACGCGAATTCTAGGACGTTAGATTTCTAGACTGTCCGCCGCGAGTATTTTCCGATTTATCCTGAGATTGAAAAAATCTCGTTAATTATTTTTTTCAGAGAATAAACCTCCGCGATGAGAGTGAATATATGCGATTGAAGACTTTGATTTCAGATTACAAAACATTCAGGTTCCTTGCTTGATAACCGCTAATAGAATGAAAAATCCTTTGAGATAATCCTGCCGGAAATAAATTAACTGCCGATACCAATCCACGACTGTAGAATTTTGTCTATAAACTTGAGCAACATCACTATCAATATTATCAAAACATCTGAAGTATAAATTTTCTAAAAGCTGATAAAATTTGTAAAATCATGTCGTCATTCAAGTCAACGGTTTTTAATGATTTCATTCAATCGAATCATTTCATTATCCAGTCAGATTCTACAACCATGAATAGAATAATACTTACCTGGAATACAACATACCCACTATTAAATAAATTTCCAACATCCTCTATTGTTTTTTTTAAAAAAAATAGTTTAGAATTTGAAAGTATATATCATAGGAAAATTTATTTATTTATTTATTTATTTATACTGTTTACTGACATATTCTTCAATAATTTAATGAATAGTGAAACTTTCTATTTGATGTTGTACTTCATGTATCCATTCCTTCAGCCTTAATGAAATGATTTATAATAAAAAAAATCTAAAATTTCAAGAAAATAAAAAAAATATATTAGGTTTGATGGAACTGGGTGTCAGATTTTCCAAATGTAGGTGAATCTCAACTGGAGTAAATTCATCTTGACCATAAGATGAAAAAATGTAAGAAAACTCTTCAATATTAAATTGGACTTTACATATATTTTTCAATTTAAAATTTCTTTACATGCATTCCCTGATGAGATTGATAAGACAGTTTGGTGTATTATTTTTTTCAGTATAAAAGAATAAAAATTCAGTATACATTATAAAAATTTGAGTATAAATTGTCTGAGATTGAGTATTAATTTAAAATTTTTTAGTATTATTTGAAAAAAATTAAGTATACATTGTTTCAGTATATAGTATAAATTTCAGTACATATTGTAAAAATTTAAGTACAAATTGATTTAGATTGAGTATTATTTGAAAAAATTTGAGTATAAAATTTAGAAATTTGAGTATGTTAGGTTACATCTACCATATCAAGATTTTCACGAGGGGTCACCGAAACTTTATACTCAAATTTCTTAAATTAGTACTCAATCTCAAATAATTTATACTCAAATCTTTAGAATGTATATTGAGTTTTCATTCTTTTATGCTCAATCCATTAGGGAGTGAATATAAAAAATTTATCAAGTGGGAAATACATATAAAAATTAATTTGAGATGGGAGAGTTTTCTCCTATTAATCGAAAACTTGGTGCATTGTGTACGGCCAAACTGAATTTAATGGATTAAGTATTTAGTCATTTTTTACTAGATCAATCTAATGGTATCTGAAATCATTATATATATATATATATATATATATATATATATATATATAAAAGCTTTAATAGTGGTTATGAAATTTAAAATTATATATTTTTTTGAAAATAGAAGTCTTTTTCAAAACCAAAAGAAGAAAAAGAAATTAACATTGCCCCCAGCGAAAAGACAAAAAGGTTTGTTGGGCACCACATGGTATGTTCGATTGGTTTGATGCATGACAACCAAAATAATTAGTCAAAAACCATTACGAGGAATTCTACGGCTTTGTTTTCTAATTTTCCAAGGATTAGAATGGTAGTTACTTAAATAGAAATATAAAAATTAAATAACAAAATTCTTTAAATTATAACAAAAGTCTAATATGGTTGGTATACTTTATGAAAAGTTAATTTTTCTGTCAACCTCGTATCATGGTAAGATATTCTTGGCATATCAAATTCGTCCATTTCTTTCATTGAGTTTGCAAAATTTATAAAATAATTTAAAAAGTAGAGCACTATGCTTATTTTTAAAAATGGAAATTGATTTTTTTATTTTCAGTAACTCAAAAAGATTTGGAACAATGGTATAAGGATCTATGAAATTAAAATTGAGATTTTTACTAGATTTGAGAGTCAAAATCTGACAAAATTAATATGTTCGTCCTATTGGACTAGTAACCCTCATAATTTATCTCTTCTGTGGTGATCCTGCGATAAATAGACCAAGACGCTGGGACGAACTAACGCCCGTGGCCACTTATGAAATTAAAACTTAGATTCGGAACACTACACCGCGGTTAAATTTTTTAAGAAATTAATCAGATATTTAAACATCGAATTCCAACTGAAAATTCTGTTATTTGTGACTTTAATTAAATCAAAATATATTAAATTAAATTATAATTTTTTTATGCATGTCAATTAAAGTCAACTTAGGAAGCCTAAATCTTAAAAAAAAAACAAAGGCCAAAAGAAAAAGAAAAAAAAAAAGACTTTTGACGGGAAGTTGATCACAAATTTCTCTCTGCATGCGTGCCAACTTTCAGTGATTTTGGAAATAGCGAACGCAATGAACACGCTTGCGCAATAAACACGTTGGAAGAGACAACTGGACTACCAGAAACGCTTCCCTTCCTGCCAAATTCGTGTTTTTTCTGGGTTTTGGCTGATAATCTATAGGATTCGACGGGCTGTTCAGTCTCTGCTACAGAAACTTCTCCTTCACGCTCTCATGGTGGAACCGTGGAAGATCAGATTCTGTGAGTATAATTTCTTCTTCTTCTTCTTCTCGATTTCGATTTTTTTTTACTTGTTTTTTCGCTTCGATTTTTGATGTTTCAGTTTCGGTTGTATATTTATTTATTTATTTATAATATTGGCGTCAGTAATTGATGTGGACTGCTAGGACATTGAAACTGCACCGCGCTTCTCGATCTCGATTCTTGGCGACGGTTTGCGCCGTTCGATATCGATCGTTACGGAATGGGGCACCGGAATCCGATCAGAATCCTACTTCTGTGTCTTCTCCTCGCCGCTTTGGCGGCGGCCGCCAGCGGCGCCACCGACTCCGGCGACTACGAGATACTCGACGAGTTCCGCAAGGGTTTAACCAACGCAGAGCTTCTCGACTGGCCCGATGACAACCAGGATCCATGCGGCACCCAGCTGTGGCAATTTGTCTTCTGCTCCGGCTCCCGCGTCACGCAGATTCAATCCAAGAACCTCGGATTGAACGGCTCTCTCCCCGCCGACTTCAACAAGCTCTCCATGCTCGAAAACATCGGCCTCCAGGGCAACCGACTGCAGGGGCCTCTTCCCTCCTTCAAAGGACTCTCCCGGCTCCGATTCGCCTTCCTTGGATCCAACCAGTTCGACTCCATTCCGGCCGACTTCTTCGTCGGCCTCGACAGCTTGCAAGAGATCAGTTTGGACAAAAACCCTTTGAACAAGAGCACCGGGTGGATTCTTCCGCCGGATCTGGCCAACTCCGCCATGCTCGCCAACTTGTCCTTGTCTAGTTGCAATGTCATCGGCCCGCTGCCTGATTTCCTCGGCGACATGCACTCCTTGAGCCTCCTCAGGCTGTCGTCCAACGGCCTCACCGGCAAGATCCCGGCCAGCTTCTCGAACTTGCCGTTGCACACCCTATGGCTCGACGACAACAAGCTGGTTGGACAAGTTCCAGTCGACTCGGCAAATTCGCCCAAGCTTCAATCGTTGCATTTGGACAACAACCACTTCACGGGGCCGATTCCAAATGTGAGCTTCGTCGACTTCACATATTCCGGAAACTCATTTTGCCAATCCGTGCCTGGAGCTCCTTGCCCTCGGGAGGTTTCAGCACTCTTGGATTTTCTTGACGGTGTTGGGTACCCGCAGAATCTCATGGTCTCTTGGTCTACGAACAATTCTTGTACTGCTTTGGGCATAACTTGTTCTGGTGGCAAAGTTTCTGTGATCAACTTGCCAAACTATCATTTGAATGGCACCATCAGCCCTTCACTTGGGAACTTGGATGCACTTACCCAGATTTTTCTTCAAGGCAACAATCTCACCGGCACCATCCCTTCGAGCTTGACTAAGTTGAAGTCGTTGAAATTGTTGAATCTTTCCTTGAACAGTATTTCACCTCCTTTTCCAGAGTTCTCCAGTGCAGTCACGGTTGTTCTTGATGGCAATAAATCATTTGGTGCACCAGGCGGTTCATCTTCTTCCAGGTCAAAAACTTTGGTTATTGTTATTCCCATTACAGTGGTCATCGTGATCGTTATCCTGTTTCTTTTTTACTCTAAGAAATGGAAAAAGAATAGATCTCCATCATTCAACATGGTTGCTCATCCTAGAGATTCTTCTGATCCACATGGACTAATCAAAATTGCAACTGCAAATAATGCCGATAACAGAGCAGCTGATAGAGAGCTGTTCAGAATAAACAACAGTGACGACACAGACGCACATTTGGTTGAAGCAGGGAACTTGGTGATATCGATCCATGTTCTTCGTGCCGCTACGAGAAATTTTGCCCCAGAGAATGTGCTCGGCCGTGGAGGATTTGGAATTGTATACAAGGGAGAGTTACACGACGGAACGATGATTGCAGTGAAGCGAACAGAATCTTCAGTGCTGAGTAACAAAGCGTGGGACGAATTCAAAGCCGAAATTGCTGTTCTTTCAAGAGTCCGCCACCGTCATTTGGTATCAATATTGGGCTACTCTGCGGAAGAGAATGAAATGCTTCTTGTTTATGAGTATATGCCCCGAGGGGCTTTAAGCAGGCATCTTTTCCACTGGAAAAAGGAGAGGTTGGAGCCTTTGACCTGGAAGAAGAGGCTTAACATTGCACTGGATGTCGCTAGGGGACTTGAATATCTCCATAGATTTGCTAATCAATGCTTCATTCACAGGGATTTCAAGTCATCTAATATACTTCTTAGTGATGACTACAGGGCTAAAATTTCAGATTTCGGGCTAGCCAAACTCGCCCCTGATGAAAAACACTCTCTTGCTACTAAACTCGCTGGAACATTTGGGTATTTAGCTCCAGAGTATGCTGGTATGTTTTTTTGTTCAGTGTTCCAGTTTACTTATCTTTTACTGCACCTCTGATTAATTTAAATCCTCGTGCCATGGTTGAACCAGCGACCGGGAAGGTCACAGTGAAGGTTGATGTGTTCAGCTTTGGAATAGTGCTGATGGAGCTCTTGACTGGTTTGATGGCTCTGGATGAGACTCGTCCTGAACTAAGTCGCTACTTATTGTCGTGGTTCCGTAGCATGATGAGCAAGGAGGAAAATTTGAATGGAATAATCGACCCAGTAATTACACTCACAGATGATACCTTGGACAACATTTGCATCATTGCTGAACTAGCAGGCCAGTGCGCTGCAGAAGACCCCCGCCGGCGGCCGGACATGTGCCATGCAGTGGGTGTGCTCGCGCCGCTTGTGGAGAAATGGAAGCCCGACGACGGCGACGAGGATGAGTATTGGGGGATCGACATGGGCAAACCTCTTCTTCAGCTGGTGGGTGGCTGGCAAGCAACTGATCAGGGAGATTCCGGTGTGAGCTCGACGATCGATCACAACACGGAGGGAAGCATCCCTAATGTGCCTGATGCATCTCTTGAAGGCGGCAGGTGAAAAAACAACAGAGTACAGTGTTGTGATTCGGCTGTGCTCTGCTTTCTTTGGGCAAGTTCCTTTCTACTCTTTTCGAATTTTACTACAACAGAAATAGTGTCGTTATGTATTTTTATATATAAATGAGACATTTAAGTCTTGATCATAGAGGACCACCGTCGCCTTCAGCGATCATTCATCGACTAATATTCATCACCTTCTCCTTTGTCATGTTTTTTCTTCGTTTTTTAATGAAGTAAAATCAAGTAATAAGCCAAAAACCAGCAGCTGCTTCTACTTTTATAAGCTACACACCCCAGCGAATGGCCAAAGTGTCTTCTGCTTCTCTCTTCTTGATCCAATTAAGCATCGATTGTTCGACTGACGATGTCGGAGAAGAGGGAGTGCGGCCACAGCGACGGCGAGTGCAAGCGGCGCCGGATTTACCGCCGAATCATCGCTTGCATCCTCTTCCTGATCACCCTCGTCCTCCTCATCGTCCTCATCGTTTGGCTCGTCCTCCGCCCCACCAAGCCCCGCTTCTACCTCCAAGACGCCTCCCTCGTCCATCTCAACCTCAGCACCGACGGCGCCATCCTCACCTCCCTCCTCCAGGTCACCATCTCCTCCCGCAACCCCAACGACCGCATCGGGATCTACTACAACCGCCTTGCGGCCTCCGCCCGGTACCGCGGTGAGCCGATCACCCGCCCCACCGTGCTCCCCCCTGTATACCTGGCCCCCCGCGAACAAGTCATCTGGTCCCCTTTCCTGTTCGGCGGCGCTGTCCCCCTCGACCCCAACCTCGCTGCCGCTCTGAACCAGGACCAGAAAGCGGGGTTCGTCCTCCTCTCTGTGCGCGTGGGCGGCCGCCTCCGGTGGAAGGTCGGCACATGGATCTCCGGCCGGTACCACCTCCAGGTCAACTGCCCCGTGTTTCTGGTGCTGAAGGCTGGCTCCTACGACTACCGGTTCCAGCAGAGCACCCGGTGTAGCGTCGACGTCTGATCGATGGAAATCTACTCGATCCAATACCTTGCTTGCTTGCTTACGTTCGTGCTTAGAATTGAGCCACACAAGTGGCTTTCGTGTTGCCTTCCCATATCGTGTTTGTTGCACTGTCTTCTCAGACGCGGACTTCGCAACCACTGTCTTTTCCGTGGCAATCGATTAAATTGGAATAAAGATTGCTTATCACCTGTAGTACAATCTTACAACCACCGAGCGTAACGACAGCGACTAGAGCCATGTAAAATACTTTTCGAATCTACTTTAATCAATTTGGATACGTGGACTATAAAAAAAGGATAAATTTAGCTGTTGAGTTGCTTCAGGATGTAAAAATATTATTTTGGTATCACTTCAACACCAATTTGGTGTTAACACTAAATTTTTTTTCCACTCCAACCAAGAGACATCATTTCTTACACTAAATAGAATATTCCTTAGAATATTCTATTTTTCCATCTTATAATTTATTATTCAGCATACATATTAATTTTAACATATATATTAATATGTTAAATATTTTTATTATGATCATAATTATTAATAAAATTAATATTTTTATGGTACATAATCATTAATTTTAATTATGATCGTAATATTTTATTTTTAATTAAAAAAATAAATATTAATACTTTCTTCTTAATTTCGGTGGACTTTGAAATGTTATGCATTTTCTATGTATGCATTTTGAAATATTAAATATTTAATTGTGTGTTTGTTATAAAATTTTCAGTATTATAAATTTTAAAATATTTATAATCTTAGTAATATAACAAATATTTTAAATATTACTTATTTAAGTTAATAACTAATATAAATTTATAATATATAAAATTTACAAAATAAATTCAATTAAATTAAATAATAATAATTTATAATATTTAAGAATATTTTAAATATAAATTTAATATTATAATACATTTAATTAATTCATACAACACTTATATAAAATATTTTAAATATAAAATTAATATTATAATATATTTAATTAAATACAAATATAATATTATAATATATTTAATAATAAAATAACCACTTGGTGCAAGTGAATAGTGCGGCAAATTGGTGCCCATTTTAGTGTATCCATTGGAGCTATTTTGGTGCCTCTTCAACATCATTTTGATGTTTTAGTGTATCCATTGGAGATGGTCTAAGGGGGAAAAAAAGGTTTACAATGGGTTACAATTGACTGCTAAATCTCCACTACAGCAATCGATCAGCAATCTAAATTACAAACGAAAACTAAGTTTCCACGCAAGTATTGGAGATCGTTCGTAAAATCTTATCAAGTTACGAGCCGTCTACCAATTCCCAAGCAGCTAGGGAGGAGGGATTTGGCTCTGCACCACAGCTGCTACGCTGCTTCATTATATAGAGGAAAAGTAATTCCAGGCTCATTGCTTTCTTTTAACGATAAATCTAGATGACTAGATTCGGTCTTCCAGAATGATTTTTTATAAATAAATTTAAAAAATAATTTAATATGAAAATAAATATTAAAAAAATATAATTTAAAATGAAATAAATAAGAAAAATATATAATTGAGTTTAGATCTTTTTAATAATGATATTAAAAATTATAAAAAATTATAATGGATTTATATATTTTTATAAGTTAAAAAATTAATTTAATATGAAAATAAATAAGAAAAGATATAATTTAATAGACAAATAAATAAAAAAGAGATAATTTAATATGAAAATAAATAAGAAAGAAGTAAGAAAGAATAAAATTGAAAAAAAGATATTAAATTAAAATTTTAACCATATTTATGTGTCTATTCTAAACGATTTAATAGTATCCTTCTTTTAATGAAAGAACAGATACTTCTTTATTGTAGTTGTTAGTTGCTTTTTTCCCTTCCCTCTCACTTTATCTTGATTAAAATACTCATGAGATGGATGATTAATGCGTAAGCATTGTTATCTTGAAGTCTAAAATCAAAATTTGACAAAGTCAATATGTCTGTTTTTTCCATGTACTAGCTACAATATCCGAGATATTATCTTTCATAATTTATTTTTTTTATTAGTTTTGAAATAAATTGATGAAGATGTTGAGACAAACGATGTTTTGCCACCTCACTCTGTCTCGATGGAAGCCTGTTAATGTATTGATGGCTGAAATCATTAACGAGAAGTAGCTCGTGCATAGTAAAAGCAAAAGTACGCACTGGTCGTAAGAACTGGAAAAAAAAAATTCAAGTACCTGCTGCTTCAGTCTGGGTTTTGTTTATTGCAGTCAGGTCAATCAGGGGAGGGCAAGATATGCCAAACGCAAAAATTATGAGGTTGGGTTCTGTACTTGTTTTATTTTAAAGCTAAACCAAATAAAGGGTATCTCCCATGCAAAGCCTTTGAAAAAGTTTCTGAAATGAAAAAAAAAATTGAAGGAAAAAAAAAATAATTATGGCAGTAAGATTAGAGGTTTTTATTTTAAGAATAATAATGAAATTTAAAAGTTATTTATTTCAAAATTAAAAATGTAGATGGGTCCAAAAAAAATATTAGATGAAAATTATATCTAATCATATTAAATGAAAAAATAATAAATATATTTATATGTGATTTGATAATATATGACCTACAAAAAAATTATAGAGATAATGGAGAATAGTATATTTTTATATTTTTGATGTGTATTAATGCATATTAGGAAAAAAATCTAATTTAAAATTCTAATAATTGGAGATGACCTAATGGGATTACTCGTAGCTACGTGAGTAAATAAGAATAAATACACATGAGCAGGCAGTGTTCGTATATGTAAATCAGTAACTGAAATATTAAATGGGTTCTACTTTGAATAAATGGATTTATTTCTAATTAATGAAAGTTACTGCCAGTCTGGTGGATAGGTCAAATCTTTACAAATATTAATTGACATTTATTTAAACACGATTCCAAAATAATTAGAATGTCAATGCAAACGCTAGCTGAGAGGTAGAAGGTTTTCTTTTATATCCATCCAACAATTACATATAATTGCTTGTTAGTTATCTTTTAATTGTCATCGATCTTTTGAATGTATAAATTACTTTTGTTTATATTTGTTTGGATGTTAAAAAAAATAGCTACTTAATTAAAAGGATCAAATAGAGTTCCCGGTTACCTAAACAATCTGGGTTTTTTATTGATTATTTTTTTCAAGCCTAAGCAGTAATTGGTAGTGTAAACAAGTAGAACTGAAGGTTCACAAACAACTCAGAATAAATGATTCCTGTCTTAATTCTATTTCCTTACTGTATCGGTCGGGTTAGCATCCCACCCCGTTACAGCTTCAGAGTTAAACTACGTATTCATAAATTGTTTAGTGCATGCATATGGGCATCTTTGTTACTGGCGAGGTTGAGGAAGGCCTGGAACAAGTAGCAGAAGAGGAGAGTAACTTCAGAAGGCATTGCTTGATTGAAAGCCCTAAGTTTATCCTCCCAATTTGACAACTTTAATTGAAACTCACGTCAGTATTACATTTTAGGGGCTTGCATAGACACAAACTTAGGTAGCTTTACTCTCTATGATCTCTTCTTAACACTAATCATGGAGGCCAATGAGGCATTACCAACGGAAGAGTTTCAACGAAGAAACAAATATTAGATTAATTACCACTAATAAGAGTACCACATCAAATTTAAGACTGAAATGTTCCCACTCATTTACAACCCCCAAATAATAATATAAACAAAAGTTCCATGTCCTCATCTTCGATTGGCAATTTTTTCAATAGCTCTTATAAGAAAAGGCTGCATCATTAGTTACCATAACAAAGCAACAAGCTCAATTCCAGTTACCAAAAGCACATTCACAAGGAATAATGTGCATTTAGCATCTCCCGATAAACCATATCAATAAAATCGTTATTCTGTCAAAAACAAAAAGCCACGAATAAGCAAGATTCTTATAATCCTTCTAGTAATTACACATGACTATGTGGAGATCATTTTTAAAAAAGAAATCCGCTAGTCCTATTTGTCATCAGAACTTGCATCTGAAAATTACATTATAAAAAATAAAATAAATGAGAATTTAATGATGCAACTTTTGAAGCAAAAAACAAAAAACAGAGTTCAAGGAAAAGCGCCTATTTTAAAATTTGAATTATATGGTTTACATGATGACCCGAGTAAGGGTTCATCTTACTTGAACTAATGCTTTGGTTTATGAAATTTGATCAAAATCTTAAGTGTCCAACATTTTGTGTGTTTCCAATACTTCCTTCTTCAGAAAATGTTTCTGCTTTATTTTTTTTTTTTCCCCTATACAGTATCGGTAGAAACATAATGGCGAGATTGAATCACAACAATTGAGTGAGTTGACCCCAAAATAAAAAAAGATCCTCACGAAGAGCAAAATTTTCAGCAAAACAAACAGACTAATATATACAAAAGAATATAACATGATATCCAGTCAAATCATCTTTTAAGTATGTTTTCATGCATTCTCTGACAATAAATATCTGAGACTAAAAGCAATTTTCAACTATTAATTGAAAAGCCAAGCTTCAACATTAAATATAAATGAAAAATCAGAACAAAATAAATATTAAATGAAAGTATCAATAACAAGTGACGTGATTGGTACAGCATAAGCACGAATAGCATAAACATCGCAACAAATATAAATGAGAAATCAGATACCATACAATCAGAGCACTTTATGGTTGCAGGAAAAACAAAAAAGAGAAAGAGAAGGGTTGAAAGGAAAGTGGAAGAGGAACAAATTCAATATGTAATAGAGATTGAGGACGATAGAAAGCAATAAAACTATTACCAGGTAAAAGGCTTTATAACAATTCTTCTTACAAACAAATACCAGACCAAGAATGAGCTATAATACCTAATGATCACATCAAAGGATTTCAAGGTCCACTAAACACCTTTCAGCTCAGGTGTGGAGGTACAAAATGAGACAAAAGCAAACCACATCGAAAAGAATCAGTTAATGCAACTGTGAATAAACAAGTTGGATTCCACATGCAAAAAAGCAATGGCAACTTAAAGACATGTTATCTTAGAAAAGAGCAGAAAGAATGGTAAGGCAAATGATGAGAATAATGGAAAGAAACTTACTTGAACAAGGCTCAATAGTGCATCACGAACTTTGTCTCTTGTGATAACTGGTCCAATGTTTTGACTAGGAGTTAGCGATGCAGATGGAGTAGGTGGAGGAAAGGGCTGAAGTAGTGGAGTTCCATATGGTTGCTGCAGTGTAACTGGAGGATAGAGGGGCGGAGCTGTAGGAGCAGAGGATGATACTGGAGGCATTACCAGTGCAGAAGATAAAGCAGGTGAGAAAAAAGAAGGTTTCACCAGATTCATAGCATGGCTGCCACTCCCATTTCCAGATTCAAGATTATCCAGGGGTTTCATTAGAGGAACAGATGAAGCAGAGGGAATGGGAATTGATGGAACGGTTGGCAAAACAGGCAGATTGACACTTGGTGCATGAGTAGTCACAGGAACAGGTGCAGTAGCAAGATATAACTGGCTGCCCACTGTTGCATTTGATGCATTTCTGGTGCTCGTAGCATTCTGAGAAAAATAAACTGTTTGTCAAGAATAGTTATTGAAGAACAAACTCTGTGACTTGCAGTACACAATATTTAAGTCTGGAACTGCAGCACATACAATGATAGCAAACAATGAGTAGCAACAATAATTAGCAATTGATAGGAAGTACGATAAGGGAAACTATTTAGCATAAAGCATACACTGAAAAAGTTCGCAAATGCATCATCAGCAACATCAGAAGCGGCTGCAGAAACTGATGTTATTGGCTCAAGAGGACCTTCAATAACCGATGAACTAGGTACAACTTCCAGCTCCTCAAACTCACTATTACAAAAAATAACATGTCACACAGCCATCATGATGTTATCATCTATAATTCAAGCAATTGATAGGGAGAGAAAAATATCAGCATCTGATGTGAATGCAAGGAGCTGAAAAAGAAAAAAGATAGAGAATCCAAACTATTTTATGAAATAAACCACCATTTATGATAACCATAAAGCTGAAGTCCATGTGAGCAACCATAGGAAATATGTTAAACAGTGGATCGCTGAAACTGTTACATCATAATTGTCAAAATTCTATAATGGCAGCAGAAAAAAATAACCAATCAACACATGGTCAACATCAACCATACCTTCCAGCTACCTATGCTCTTGAAACCAATCTTGAACCAGACAGCCTCAGTTTCTGGTTTGGCAAGTCAATGGTTGGGCCGGCTTAGTCAATGCTACTATATGCAATTAATAGATGGCATAATCTCTTCCATCTGACCAGCTGCTACCAATATTCCAATATTTCCCTCTTTTCCCTTCTCTCTTCTCATCTAACGTTTTCCTTAGTCACACCTAATCACACACACAACTAGGAAGAGACTAAAAATAGAAGGGAGATATGAGTTAAAATCTGAGTTGTGCATGTCATGTAATTTCTCTTTCAAGACTGTGATGTGACATCATGTATTAATTTTGATGCGTTCATGCTTTAGTTTGTTCATCCGTGGACCTAGTTTTAAAACTTCAAACAATTCCTTTTTTTCCAGCCATATCTTTATATATGATTATGCAACTTATAGAATAATAGGCAATGACATGTTCTTACTCGTCACCATCATTAATCCTCTTTCGGTATCTCCTACCCTTTTTCTCATCTCACATTCTCACTGTTTCTTCATTTGTGCCTAATCTGAACTAGAAGCCTGGTTTGGCCCAGGCCAGGCATGGCATGACCCACTTGTAGGACCAAGCCTGTGTTGGGAAGGGACAATTTCTTTTTTTTTGTCCAGTCTTCTCTTTATACATGATTATGCAACTTATAGAATAATAGGCAATGACATATTCTTACTTAGTTGTCACCATCATTATTCCACTTTCGGTATCTCCTACCCTTTTTCTCATCTCACCGTTTCTTCATTTGTGCCTAATCTGAACTAGAAGCCTGGTTTGGCCGGCATGGCACGACCCACTTGTAGAACCAAGCCTGTGTTGGGAAGGGACAATTGCAATGGTCAAAAGGGCAAAAGGACCAAAATACCTTTCGTTTTGAATAAAATGGCTAATTTGGGGGCAATCAATCAACTTAAACCTAAACTCACCCAATTAACCCCAAAAAATCTTTTTTTTTTAATTCCCAATAAACATCTCCAATTGTATTTTTGAATTTTCCTTCCTATTTTCTGATTTGTATATTGTTTTTTCCATTTTTTTGGCATAGTGGACCTGTGCCTACACGAGCCAATCATCTAGTGTCGAGCGAACAAAGCTAACATCAAACACGGCCTGCAATGAATTGTGTGATCCCTAGCCCAACACTTAAATGAGCGGAGCAGGTGTCATGCCAGTGTCATGACTAGTGCAACTTTTCGGCAGACTAAAAACGAGAGGGCGATAAATGGAGAAGGATCCTCCACTCCTTGATCTGAGTTGAACAGTGTTTTTTTATTTTTATAAATGTGGTTTGCTCATGTATTATTATCTTTAGATTGATGTTCTCCTTTGTTCATCTGTGTTTTTCTAAAAAAATCAACAAGCTCCTTTTTCATCCTTCAACTGAAAGAGAGAAGTTGGTCTAAGAGCCACTTGAAGATTCTCAATGTTTCTATGAATTTTTGACGGACCATTAACTAAATAGTAACCATTCCGATGCAGGGAAAAGGCCCTTATTTTTATTCTGTCACCAGTTAGTGTCACATAGGAGTTCTACAGAACCAAAAGTATAGGAATTGCTAAGTGTCAACATGGAATGGACGTATTCTGAAAGAATGCTATCCTCATATTCTGAAATATAAATTTACCAGAAGGATATGAGATACCTTTTAGAAGTTAGCTTAGACTTTGGTGACACTTTCGAATATGCATTTAGTATCCTGAATAAAAGAAAGACTATCAGTCTAAAGCAAAGAAATAAATGAAACAAGACTGCAGCTCACTTCCAATGTCTAATAAGTTTCAATTGATTCTGTAAAAAGACTCTCAAGGTGTGTGTGTGTGTGTATACGCATACACATACTAACATGCATATACAAGGATGACACAATTAAAGAGTAACAGTTAATAGCATATGTTATGCTAAACAATCATCTACAAAAGCAAACCTGATTTCAGAAACTTCCATCAACAACAGATCAATGGATAGAAATTGAATTCCTATTATGGGATGCTAAGTTTGGGTTCTTCCAATACCATCCAATATTAAAGGTGAACAAATATGAGGCTTCAACTGTGTCCTATCTACATAAAATCTACCAAATGGACACAAATCTGGTAAGTGATAACCAGAATGTGATGGATCTGTTAATTGGGCATTAACTTCCTAGTTGCAATGTAGAATAAAACAGTGATCAATAGAAATTCAAAAAACTGCATCTGCAAATTGTTGGTTTCCAGATCGATGCTTAGAAATCATTAAAAAAATTTACCTATACCCTTTTGTTTGGACACTTGAATCTTTTTTATGACATCATGGGATAGTAGACCATTGCACAAATATATGATTGCACATAAACAAAATTTCAGATAGTTTTGAATAAATATTGATACATTAATGATAAGAAATAAGTATAACTATTCCATGGAGTAAAAAATGTCAAGCGGCAATCTTATCTACAAATAAACTTCTGGTTGTAAAATGATTCAGATGGTCAAATAAAAGCTTGATTGTTCTTGAACAAGTTAGATGCTCCATATGGTAACTAGATATCATTAGCAATACGTAAATCATTGATGAACTATATCAATAAAGCATCACATGATACAGCAGGCAAGGAATGTTCATTGCTGCCTTTGCTTTCCATCTGATTGCCAATTTCTTTCAAAGGATTGCCAAATAACAGAATGGCTTGATTGGCAACATGGAATCATAAAAAAGGAATTAGTATGAATGGTACAGGAATGCCTAATTTCATATCCTTTATTTTGTTCAGTATGAAATATATAGAAATGAGAATGATGCACCAGATAATTGTTTGTATTTTGATATCCACCATAAGAAATTGAAGAGCAGCGAGTTAATACCCTATCCTTGAGCAAAGGTTTTGAGTAAACATGTTATTTTTTTCATCAATATAACATCTCAATATATGTTCTTTTATTAATCATTACATATTACTTAAATAAAAGGTGGATTAACACAAAAATGAACAAGATGACCATTTGAAAATATAAGTTCACTGTCATGATTTGGAAAAAGTTTGACATCGAATTAAAAGCGATCCCCAAACCATAATTTTAAAATAAAGTTCACAAATATAAAAATAATGTTAAGTTACATAATATGAAATATGAATCAACATCCATAGTATGTAAATCTAATATGCTCTTTGTGTAATGGAATAGAGGAATGAGTATATATTTGCATTTAGGCAAGAAGATGGGCATAAAAGGATAGAATAAGCAAGAATATTCTTATGGAAGTGATAAGAGCAAATGACACATCAGGGATCACTTTAACAGCACCGTACCTGCTAAAGAGATTTGCCACTGCTTCACAATCAGGTGAATTATAAAACCATATGCCATTTACTTCTTGAGCTGCATTTCGGTATAAAAGATAGGGAATCTGAACTTCATACTCAAAGTCTCCCAAAAGATCCTCGACTAGATTATCTGTCATCCAAAAGAAGCACATACAGCGAACCTGGCTACCAAAGTTGATAAATCACAGAGAATATACAAGCACTTTTGAAGAAACTATCAATCATTTCTAACAAATTAGAATGTGTTTCAAGAAACTGAACCTTTTGAAGCACATCTTAAAACATCCTGAATTTCTAATACTAATTCACAGTGGAATATACAAGCACTTTTTTGGCTATTTACAAAAAAGTTCCTAATTCATACAATTTTCATCTGATCATTTCTGAATTAGCCTCTGATCGACTTATTATTCAGCTTATATTGGACCAATTTTTAATTGGCATAAAACAAACTTGAGCATGAGAATTTCATATATATTTCATATATATATATATATATATGTAAAGTAAACTCATGACAAAATAGGTAAATATTGATCTGATTATAGAGTTAAAGATGACTTAAGCTAGATTGGTTGTTTTAGCGTGCCAACTAAATAATAAATAGAATCTACAAAAATTTTCCTAGTTCCTAGTTGTTTAGATTCAGATATTGTCTTTTATTTAAATAAGAAATCTCTAATATGACCATAAATGACTAGTGGAAGATGATTGTTTTTTTTAAACCCTGCTAAAAACCTACAAAGTAGCTACAGCATATATGTCATCCCGATAATACAAAAAGGCCCATATCGACTTGGGCTGCAGAGACAAAGAGACAAACAACAGTGTCAAAAGAAAGCCAAGAAGGATGATTGGCATCCTTCTCATTTGTTTATGATAACACATGTTTAATAAAATCAAATAGATGATCAAAAGATTATATAATATTACTGGTCCAATTAGTTAGGGATGGAAATTTTATAGGTGGAGGAAAACCAAAAAAGGTTTTCTCAGTATAATAGAAAGAAATCTAAATGAATTTGGTTTGATGAAGAAGTGACCTCGTATCCAGCCCAATGGTGGATATAAACGTAACTGACTAAAAACAGGGCTTCAAGTTTTTGTTTAGTGTAGTATAATGTATTAATGTGTGTTCAACTGAAGACTCAAAAGTATATGAAATTGGTAAATTGAAAAATAATATCCTCCTGTTCAGAGGCAAATTCCAACCAATCTTCTGCTTTTATAAGCTTGTGTTTCTCATACTTCCTATTGTCCCTCCCAACAGCCAGTTTTCAAAGATATGAGAAAACAAGGTAGGTAATCCCCTACTGCATCCCTAATCTACAACTTATTACTTGGCGCTTGCTCATTATTGATTCTTTATAATCCCTTATTATTTCAAAGCTCTAGATCCGTGTTCACTCTGTGGCTCTGCCAAGTGTATTCTTTCCCACGAGAACACTGACAACAGAATCCCTAGGCAACTAGAAAGTCGAAATGTCTCTGAAAATATCAAATAGACTAAAAATCCATTTGGAGTCTGCAAGAAAAGGTTTTTAACAACAGATCTACAGATAACTTTTCTTTTGCAGATTTTTACTACTAAAACTGACCACTAAGAGTGCTTACTTCGACAGAAATAGGAGGGGAAATAAAGGTAAGAACTAAGAAATGAATTTTTCAATTTCACTTTTTTTTATAGGATGGAAAAGGAGAGAAAGGAATTTAATTATATCCAACTCATTCTACTTCCACAAAAGAAAAGACTGAAGTTTGAGTATCCAATAAATACAACATATGTAATATGTTGGTGATATGACTTTTACGTTCCTATTCCTTTCAAGTAAAGAGAATAGGTGGAAATAAGTGATAACAATGATAAAGTAATTCATTTCTCTTCTTTGCCCTCACCTAAATTGCCCCCATTGTCTCATACTTCCTCCCTTCCAACTAAACACAGCATAAAGGAAGAAGCATAACAAAAAATATTAAGAAAAATGCAAAAATAAATAAATAAAATAACTTTAACAGGAACCAATTTCCAACCTGTGTTACGTCTATTCATCACGATAAATTGAAATCTAGGTTGTGTGTTCCTGCAAATACATAAGCACTTAATTCTTTTCATAATTGGTAATAAAAGAAATAACCAAATTAATTAAAGTGAAAGCGACAATTAGAGCAACAATAAAATTTAAAAAAAAACTTAAAAAAAAACTTCAATGAAGCAAATTAGAAGCCAACGCCCTATGAAAATTCCCAGGAGTATAGAATAACATGAAAAGAATACAAATATATACAACACTTGATCCTATCTTTACCAGAGCAATTGTCGGAATGAGGGAAAACAATAATTCACGGGTACCTCAGATTCGAATCAAAAGAAATCTATAATAACAAAACGTAATATCTTAGAAGGGAGACTCCCAACTACCTCTTGACAACGAATAGGGATCCTTCAACGTCTTTACGGCTCTGAAGGAAATCAAAATAACCCCAGATCAGAATAGCAGATGCAATAACACCGACCAAAAACCGGCCGAAATATTATTAATCAATTAAGGATGAAATTTTCCTGTCGAGACGTACCCACTGGTTGAGCTCGATGCTGAACTCGTAGAGGGTGACATGAGCGGCGGTAATCAGGATCTCCTCTACGAACGGGTCAATCCGCTGGAGAACGGTGAGGTTAAGAACCTTCGTACTGTTCTGATCGAGATTCGGCATCAGCTTCCCATTCGTCATCCTCTCGGCGCGCGACCAAAACCCTAAATCCAAAAGAACCCTAACAGCAATTCGTGGAGTCGTCGATCGAAGCAGAACAGAAGGAATAACCACGAAAACAACGTTTGATCGAGAGAGATGCTGTCAGTGACATCGCTCTCCTTGGAGAGGAGTGATTGGATTTGGATCGAGATGCGAGGAAATCTGAAGAAAGAGAAAGAGAAAGCGAAAAGGGCAAAAAATTAATAAGAAATTCGGGAGGCAGAGAATGAGCGAGGTGACGGGGCGAGAGCGAGAGGTATAGTTTATAGGTGAAAATGTGCGTTCTTAAGATTAATTTCATCGTGGATTACCCAGATGAATACCCTACTTGTCATGGGAATAACTTGTGGAGCTAGAGGTGGGCTCGAATGAACCCCTCACATGCTCATTGATCGTGCGATAACACTATTGCAGTTATTCTTATCCTTGTAGATTGACCGAACAAATGTTGAATTTATCAGCTACGAAGACTATAATGATGCATAAAAAAAAATAGTCATTAAACTGCGACTTAAATAAAACGATCTTTACACTTCAACTAAGACATAAAAATAGATCCCAAATGAAATAAGATTGATACTTAAAACGAAAGGATTATTATTTTTATTTAACTCAAGTAATGAGTTGAGTAATTATTTTAATTTTTTAAATATTTAAGGATGGAGTCTCAATTTTAATAAATTAATTTGAAAATAGTTTTTAAGATATAATTTTCCAAATTAATCCGGATAAATAAGATATTTGATTTTAAATATAAATTAAAATATTTATTATCAATTAAAAAATACATACTATTGCAGCAAAAATCTAGCCATCGCCTGATTGATAAGACTTAATGTTTTTGTTTTTTTTTTAATGCCAGGCCCAGCAAGATGGGACAAGTATCGGCGTGTGAGCGTATATATCTCGTTGACCCATCAACAACCAACCAGGAAGAAAACGCATCCTTGAACAAAATCAGACTATCATTATAGGCCATTAGCTATCAGATTTTTTAAGAAATCGGTAGTAGCTCTCGGGGCTATGGTGTGGAGCTATGGTGTAGCGATAAAGTGATTAATTATTATTTTAGATATTCATGATTTGATCCCTAACTACGATGTATTTTACAGGAATTTTTTCTTCAAATAAAGTACGAATCCTAGAACATTGAGCTTCTAAACTGTCCACTGTGAGCACTTCCTGATTTATTCTAGTGACAGAAATATTCATGGGATCTGATCGGTCATCAAAGATTCGTCTGCTATTTGATTTAATATTTTATTTTTTTTAAGAAATCGGTCGTAGGGCTGACGATGGAATTAAATTATTTAGAAAGCGGTAGAACTGTAGTAGTGCAAATACTAATTACGTCATACAGATACTAATTGCAATAAATAGTCACGTAGATACTAAATACGTCCACCCATAAACCGATAAGAATAATGATAAAACATCTATAAACAATGTAGCAAAAATTTAGAGAAAAATAAAATTTCAATTGATCAATCAGAATAATGAATCAAATTCAATTAATTTATAAATTCGGTTCAATCTTTTTTTACTTTGTTTTAAAAAAACAATTATTTCAATTAAATAAGTACAATTTCAACTACAAATTTTAAAAATTAATTAAAGCATTTAAATTATTTTTTATTAAATAATAAATATATATTGATTTTTTAAATCAATTATTTTTTAAAAAAATTAATATATATATATATATTTAAAAATCAATTAATTTGATTATCAATAGGATTAATTGATTTTTTTACAGATTGTGTTTATTCAATTTTAATAGTAAAAATCATCAATTCAGTTACTTAAAAATTTAATTAATTATATTTTAATAAATTTAATTTGGTATTCAGTTTTACTGGAATCCTCGTCCTTAGCAAAATATGTTGGTGCAATTTTAATTAGATCAGGGTTGACCTAGTTGGACTAGGGTCGGGTGAACTTATGTCTGAAAAGTTAGGCAAGCTTAAAGTTGGATGTTTCAATGTTTAATAATGATGTTTGAATATCATATAATGTTTGAATATCGTATGATGTCAAGTGAGTCAAGGTTTACTGGAGACTAGACTGAAAAGTCCTAGGGGGATTAGGCACACATAGTGGGACTAGGTGAATTCCAGGTGGATCGGGAAGATTACACGCTGGCACGGAAAAAAGTCCTAGGGGGACTAGACACACCTAGTGGGACTAGATGAAGTCCAGGTAGATCGGGGAAATCACACGCTGGCATGGGAAAAGTCCTAGGGGGACAAGGCACACCTAGTGGGATTAGGTGAAGTCCAGGTGGATCGGGAAGATCGCACGCTGACACGAAAAAAGTCCTAGGGGGACTAGGCACACCTAGTGGGACTAGGTGAAGTCCAGATAGATCAGGGAGATCACATGCTGACATGGAAAAAGTCCTAGGGGGCTAGTGGGACTAGGTGAAGTCCAGGTGGATCGGCGAGATCGTACGCTGGCAAGGTGGAAGTCTACTGAGAGACTAGACCTAACTCGAGGGTTAGGCGAACTTGGCTGGGAACCAGGTTAAGCCCTAGTTGGGAGCTAAGCAAGGGAAAACCAAGTTGGTCAAAGGGTTGATCAGACACTTGGTAAAGAAGTCATAACAGGTTAAGGTTGACAATGGTTAGGCAAGGGATCAATCGAATGGGTAATCGATTGGGATTAGTTTCTCGCGAATAGAAACTTTATTGATCGATTGAGTGACCGATTAAGGAAGGTGCGAATCGATTGGGAGAAATGAGTATTCAGCCTTCCCTTAATCGATTGGTCAATCGATTAAGGGATTTGGTAATCGATCGGGCCATCGATTACAGCAGTATTACGTGAGAGCATAGAAAGATGTTGAATCGATTCGGCAATCGATTAAGGCTATTCTTAATCGATTGGCTAATCGATTAAGCTTCAAAAAATAGCGGTTGAACGGCTAAGTCTGACGTGGTAATCGATTGGGATCGATTGGGCAATCGATTAGAGAACCCTAGGCGTCGGGTATATAGGATTTTTACGCAAGTTTGAAGCGGTATTCGTTCGGCATCGCTCGTGTAGCTTCCTCCTCCTTCATCGTCATTTCATGTGAGTCCTTGGAGCTTAGTGCTGGTACATTTCCAAGGATCAAGAGGCGATTCCAAATTTGAAGATAGCAAAGAAAGCAAAGAGAGCTAAGTTGTGTAAATCTTGTAAGATTTCTTTTGTGTTTGCCTGGATTCTTGTTGTATCTTCTTGAAAGCTTGTAAGAGGTTTCTCTACCTCAATAAGGAGATCTTTCATAGTGTGTTGAGAGAGTGAGGAGAGTGGACCCTTTGATTAGTCACCTCAAGGAGGTGGATACCAAGTAAAATAGAAGTGTTAGCATTGCTCAAGTCTTCCGCCACAACAAATCATCAACGAGCAAAGATCAGAGCTAATTACCCCCTCTCTAGCTCTCCTACCGGTCCTAACAAAATAATCATGAGACTCAGAGAGTATTTAGGAGAGTTTTTACTTCTTAAAAAGTGAGTCTTATAGAGATTATGTTAAAATCAGCGAGAAGCTAAAGCATGAAGTATTTGAAAATAGAAGTCAAAAGGTGATACAAGGTAAAGTTTGAGTGTTTGATAAATAATTATTTCCAAGCTTAATTTTTAGTTAAATGACAACAATATCCTTAAACTATATAAATTATTTTTTTTAATTATCTAAATATAATTTTGATACATCTTCAATAATATTTTATATATTTATTATTATATTTTGAATATTATATCAAAATTAATTTTTTAATAATATATATATATATATTTAAAAAATATATAAAATTAATGAAAATATAAAAAAATGACAAAAATTTATATAAGTTTATAAAAATATGTATAAAAAATTTTAAAAATATAAATTATATAAAAATATAAAATTTTATTTAATAGTATAGTGGCAATAATGTAAAATGATAAATTTATTAAGGGTATAAATGTTAATTTTTAATTCTAGATCATAAACAAAAAAAAGCAAAAAAAAAAATTAAATTCTTACTTTTAGCTTTTGAGTAAGAGTTAAAATAGAATTTGACATTAACAAATACTCAATAGTGTTTCTGTGTACGTGACTAAAATTTAAAAAATAAGGAATCTCGGATGATTAGAATTTTATGAGTTTTTTAAATCTCTATTATACAATCTTAATATCATATAAAAATATAAAATTTCATCACTCTCTCTCCAACAGGAAAACTTCCATATAATTTTTGTATGTATATTATCAATTTTTTATGCATTATTAATCATCGATCCACTCATATTATTAATTTTGAGATAAAAGAACATATTTAAAATTTTATTATTATTCTTAAATTATAATCTTAAATCTTATATTTATAATAATTAATTTTTTTCTTAATTTTCTTATGTCATAAATCTTTTTAAAAATTTCCTAATGGAGATATCCTAACAACGTGACCGAGCCGACGTCCTTTAAAAAACAAAGATTAACGAAGTTTTCCAACCTCGGATGACCAGTTTGACCTCACGAAAATTTCACATCGGCCGTCAAGGTAAATCGGAAAGTACAACTCAACGTCCCAGGATTCACGTCTTATTTAGAGAAAAAATTCTTACAAATACATCGTAATTGAGAATCGAATCGTAAATATCTGAATTAGTGGTCGTCCTACCGTTACACAATAATACCGGAGACGAGCCTACATCCTTTTCAGAACATTTGTTCGATGGATATTTGTTTTGCGTTTTCAGTGTGCTATCAGCGTGGCGGAACAAATTCCGAACACGGCCCATGTCCTTTTCCGAACACTTGTTTAATTTAGATTCGTTATGCCTTTCGTCGGTTTTGGTAGCAAAAAATCAAGATTCGGCACCGAAAACTGTGAGAACCGAACTTAATTCGACACAAATATTAATCTCGACAGCTCCCACTGACCACTGCCACTCCGTCTTCTATATCATCACCCTGTTTTCTTGCGTCCAATCAAGAAATTCCAAGGAGACGTTAACTACTATAACTGTTATGGTCGAGAAGGAATAGTTCAGGAGAAACGTACCTCGACGCATACTGAACTGTTCTGACCTCGCCATGGAAAACAGTACTAGATCAGCTTTGCTCTTACTCTTCGTCATTTGCTCTAATATATGCGCTCTTCAATCACTCGACTCCAAACGCACAAGTTTAATTCGTGATTCAGGTTTTAATTCTCATGTGTTTCCCATGTCTTCCCTGTTAGCGATCGATTAATTGTTTAGGAAATACGCTCGTGTAGACGATGAGGAGGAGAAAGCAGCTGCAGCGGTCGGCAGCAGCGGAGCAGCAGCAGAAAGGTTGTTAAGGGGCAGCGAAAGCGGCAGCACGCACGCGGGAGGCAGCAGCGAGGGTCACGAGCCGTCGTCGAGTAGCTCGGGCTCTGGATCAGCAATTCCAATCCTTGGAGCTGCTGCGGCAGGCAAGGCGAGGAGCGACAATAGTAACCACCGTCGCAGCAACAATAGTACTGCGAGCAACAACGCCAGTATGCTGCTAATCTTGTTGATCATGGCTGGTGAGGTTCTTGCTTGTGTGCAGTTTTAATTAAGCTTCCATCAGTTGCAGAACATATATGTATATTACTTATAAGTTGTCTACTGTAATTAATGCTATGATGAGAAGTTTCATGGTTGTGTAATGGTAAGCGTGTTAATCTTGTCAGCTGGTAGGGAGTTTGTTCTTTACCAGATTAGGCGGGATCAAATTGTTTAACCATGATAAACAAAAAGAAAGCATACGTTTCATAGTATCTATTTAGTAAGGATCCTTACTATCCACATTCCTGTCACAGGAACTAGAAGCTAGCTTTACTGTCATTTTCTATATCTTAATTCTGCTCAGTCTGCTGCTAATTGATGCTGCATCACTGGAACTCCTTCCTAGATCATCTTCAGATCTTTCAGTCCTAGATTTTTTGTGTGATCACGTAGGGAGAAAAACAGTCTCGAAGACTATCCGGTAACTTTGATGATGTGGGAGGTAATTAGAAGGTGTCATGTGGTTAAGGAAGTCAATAGCTCTGATTCCGCCTCACTACTGGACCAGGATCATCTCCGGCTCGATGCATTCCCGACCCCAAGCTGGAGTCCGACTCCAAACAATCCCAATTCCATGGCGCCCCCAATGCCCAATGATTCCTGATTCCAAGCCGTTCTCGACTCTAGGTGATTTGTGATCATTAAGGTGATAATTAGTTGTTGCACGCTGTAGATACAAATAACATAATCGTTACTTCTCGAAGGACATGGGAAACATAACCATTTAATTCGGAAGAGATGGGCTACACGGTCATTTATTTTAGGAAACATGAGTAATGCAAGCGTACATCTCGAAGCACATGGAGAAGATGAGAGCATAGCCACAACTTCAACTTTATAAAAGGCCGCCCACTCCTACGAGTGAGAGTATCTTCACATACATCCAAAACTCCAAAAACCTAAGTTACTATTCATCCCCAAATTTTAAACGGACTTGAGCGTCGAAGTGGCTATGTCGGTAACCTTCGGCCATAATTTTAATTCTCTCATCCTTCCTGAGTTCCTGTGCTCTCTCCCCAGGCTCTGGTGGATCTTTGTACAAGTCTTTGTTGTGCCAAGGTGAACAACGATAGAGTCAACATCAATGTCAACTCGCTGATGGTTCGTTCGTCAATGTTATCAGGTAAGATCAAATTGGTGTTCTATGTAAGAAAACTAAGTTAAGACCTGAACTGAAATGGTGAGATGGATGACACTAGAATTCCCGACATCATTGCCACGACAACAGAAAATTTCAATAAGTTGGTTGCTGACATGGTGCAGGCAATGCTATAGAGGCAACCCCAACAGTCGAGCCCTCTTCCTAAGCAGCTTCATTATCCTTTTGTTATCTTTCATGCATTATCGAAGTTTTGAACTTTCCCTTTTTATCAATAAAACACACTTTCGTTAGATTTGGGTCCCGTCTCCAAACTCCCTCGACTCAGATAGAGTCGAGGTCAAGATCCAGACTTCTCACAAGGGCTGATATCCTATCGCCAATGTCAGTGCCCAAATTCTCCCAACTCGGAAATAGTCGAGGTCAAGATCCAAACTGCGATATCAACCATCCTTTCGTACAAGGGGTGAATACATATTTGATAGCCAATGTCCTTTTTAGGGCTCAAACTTTCCCGACTCAAAAATAGTCGAGGTCAAGATCCAGGCTGTGATATCAACCTCCCCTTTGTACAAGGACCAAACACATATCGTATTGTCAGTGTCCTTTTCAGAGCCCAAACTCCTTTGGCTTAGACATAGTCGAGGTCAAGATCCAAACTGCGATATCAATCTCTCATTCGCACAAGGGCCAAGTGCATATTGTGTCATTAATGTTCTATTTAGGATCCAAATTTCCCCGACTAGACATAAACGAGGTCGAGATTCAGATTGCGATATCAACATCCACTTCATATAAGAGCCGAGCATATCGTATCACTAATGTCCTTTTCAAGGCTCAAGGTCCCCCAACTTAGACATAGTTGGGGTCTAGATCCAGGATGCAATATCAACCTCCCCGTCGCACAAGAGTCGAGCATATATCATATTGTCAATGACCTTTTCAAGGCCCAAATTTTCCGTTTCAAACATAGTTGGGGTCAAGATCTAGGTTATGATATATATCAACCTCCCCTTCATACAAGGGTCGAGCATATATCGTATATATCGTCAATGTCCTTTTCAGGGCCCAAACTCCCGTGTCGGACATAGTCAGGGTCAAGATTTAGGTTGTGATATCTGTTTGTGTAGTTTGCGTTAATAATCAAACTCAGGTTTTAATATATGACAAATAGTTAAAGTTAGATGTTGTGTGTTTCTAACCTTTTCGCCAAGTGTATAGTGTTCCGAAAGGAATCGACGTCGACGGCCAGTCACCAGAGTTCAGCCCACGAGGATGGTGACGAGAGAGAAAGAGCTCCCACCCTGCGAGATTAACACGAGCGTTTAGGGAACACGCCGGAGGTTGTCCGGCGGAGGCCACTTCGATGCTCAAATTAGTGCCTGAATTTGTTAGGGAGACGGAAGGAAACAAGGACAAATGTTCAAGTTAGAATGTGTGTAACCCCCTTACCTGAGGAGTACGTTGGGGTACCTTTTATACCTGAGGCGGCAGTTACACGTGCCCGCACGTCCCCTCAATCGTCGGTTACGGGATAATCTTTGTAACAGTCTTCGCAGTCATCAAATCTAGACCGTTGTGATGATTAAGGCTTTGATGACCACGTATCACGGGTCGTGATTATCCCATAATAATTGGTGATGATTATCCACCGATTCGAAGAAAGAGGGTCATTACTTGAGGTCAAGTGCTCCTCAGGCTCCGCTACCCTGAGGTGGTCTCGGGGTCCTTTGGCCCGAAGGGGGGGGGTTGTCCCGGGCGTTTGCCTTCCCGAGATGATCTCGGGGAACTGCTCTCCCGAGATAATCTCAGACGTATGTCCTTCTGGAGTGATCTTCACAAGTACATCTCCCCGAGTTGGTTTCGGGAATCCCCCTTCCCGAGGGGGTCTCGGGCGTCAGGAAAATAGAGTCGTTCAGACTCGGTAGATCTTGTCACATAGCTTTTTCAGTCCACGTGTCATCTACGGGGTGCTCAACCCCATCATATAGAATTGAAAGGCTTGAGACCTGGCACCAAACTGAAACCCAGATAGGTTATACTTGGTATGAAATTCAGATGAGTTCGTGAGGCTTGACAACTAGCTGAAGCTCAGATAAATTGATACCTGGCATGAAATCCAGCTGAGTCCGTAGAACCCGACAGCTGGCTGAAGTCTAGATGGGATATCTAGCAGAAAGACTTGATGGGTCAAAGAAGTCAAGTAGAAGTTGTAAATGGTAAGTGGGATAAGTCATTGGGGGAGAGATCTGATGAAGATGAGTTCTCGGTGGAACCGTACGTAGACGCGATCCAACTTAGAGTCATGTTGAATATCTAAGTTGAGATCTTAACTAGATTCTAATTTTGGAAAGATATGATTTCATTAATACTAAATTCAATTTACTTTATAATGTGCTAACCCATTGTGCAATATGAGGCCAATGCGGAGGCTGTTCTCGAGTTCATGAGATAATTCAAAATATATGAAGGGCATGCGATTAAAGTCAACGATGAAGTTAAAAATGCTGTTCAAAACCTATATTAGAAGCAATTTTAAATAACTTAAGTTAGGTCAACCCTTGCAGATGGAGAAGATCCGCCATATGCGGAATGCTAGCTAGTCAATGATTCTGAAAGGATTGTGTTTTGGATCTGCACGTTGAGTGCCTGTCTTCGACTTCATTAAGGTCGTGTTTACTTCCCCAGCAATAGAGAGATTCAATTGTATGAAGATCAAGCTATTAAATTTTCCAGAAATAAATAGAAGGGAATCATTTTTGTTTATTTCATGTTCAAGATTACACATATTGCAATATCCATACAAAATCCATGGGAATATAATCAATCAAGAAATAAAATCTTAACCAGCAGATTTTTTGGATGAACAAATTTAAATCTATAGGCCTAAAGCCACCATGATCGTTGCCAGACCCAATCCGAGAGTCACCTTGGCCTCTCCTGTAATGCTGCCGGGCACCGCCGCGTTCGGCGGCGAGGGCGCGTTCGGTGGCGAGGGCGGTGGGGTAGAGGACGCCGACGCCGACGCCGGCGCCTGCGCTGGGGAAGCGGATTCAGAAACTGGAGATGGTGGAGAGCTGCTCGGCGGGGAGGTCTCGCCGATGGCACTAACGACGTCGATCTCGAGTCGCATTCCTTGGCTGCAGTGGGTGGGAATTCCGCAGATGAAGTATCGCTTGCCGGTGTCGGTGAGTCTGACCTTTGTGTTGCCAGTCGCACTAGCTGTCGAAGAGCCCGGGTTGCACGAGCTGTAACCGGTGCTGTCCACCTCCACCACGTCGTGGGACGTCGGCGGGTATTTGAAAGCTGCAACCGATGGACGTGCATTATTATGTTTCCTGAATCACAAATAGCTAGATTCGAAACAAGAGACCAGGTTGAAGATTTAAAATCTCACTCAGAGTGTCCCCGAGGCGAAATGTCTTGCCGGAAACCCAGTGCGTGTAGTTAGTTGAGAGATCCCAGGCGCCGGCTGGGCTTCCGACGTCGTAGTTGACGCACAATGCGATCTCAAAAAAGGCCGCCACTGCCATGGCCGCCACCAGAGCCCTCGGCACCGCCATTTCTGCTCTGCTTCGGGATGTCGGGGAAGAGGCTGCAGAGGAGATGCTTAATGCCTAATGCCTGCTATGAAGCAGATGGATGGAAGAAAGAAGAAGAAGAGAAGGTGTTAAATAGAGATCAATAAAGCACGAAGGTGGTTGGTGGCCCGGTAAGATCCAGCCTTGCTTGGTTCAGGAACGTGCAAGTTCAAAGTCGTCGAAATTGGCTAATTATATATGACCGACTGTGCCATGGAGGGCAAGAAGAGTTGACTTTGTATACACATTAACGATTGATTGGAAATTTCACAAATCAAGGAGGAATTAACGATTTGTATACACATTAATATGAATCCTTCTATGTGAAAATCGATTATTTAAGTTCGCAACAACGATGAAAGGTTAAAATCGGAATTACATAGAAATGTCTACTGTCTAAGTTCATGTTTGGCACAACTTAGCACAAGCTCGACGAGTCTACAAAATTTCATCCACTGTCTAATTTTGCTCAAATTTCAAATGGGGTACATATCTTATTTGTCAAACTCACTTATCTACATGTGCAACTTGAAAGGTTTGACAGGTTTCGATGTCTATTATAGATGGACAAATTCTACCTTATCGCTTAGAACTCCTTTAAGATATATTCCATTTCAAGTTGCTTTTCTTCATGTATACTTTCCCATCTTCCCCCCAGTTAAACAGCCTTTTGATATTTTCTGCTTTCCTTACTACTTTCTATCTCTATGGTGACTTTGAGGTGAAATGGATGATTTTGATTAAGATGATCGAAATAAAAAAAGAGACAATTCAGATCATAGAACTTTTGATTGATTGTAATACAAATTCATCACTTTTAATACTGTTTCGGAAGGAATCGACGTCGATGGTCAGTCACCGAAGTTCAGCCCACGAGGATACTGACGAGAGGGGAAGAACTCTGCGTCCTGCGAGATCAACACGAGCGTTAGGAGAACACGTCGGAGATTGTCCGACGGAACCCACTCCGACGCTTAAGTTAGTGTCTCGATGGAGAGGAGAAGTAGTAAGCAGAAAGACGTATGAGTAGCAAAGAGTGCCTAATCCCCTTATCAGAGTGGTTAGAATACCTTTTATACCTGCGGTGGCCACCTGCGAGTCCCCACGATCTTCGTCACATCCTGTGATCATAGGTTAATGGCTCACCCTAGTAACGGTCACCGTGATTCATCAATCCAGGACGTTGCGACGATTAAGGCTTTATGGCCGCTAATCATGGGTGATAATTACTCCGTCATGCCCCGCCGATCCGAGGAAAGCAGACATCTGCTTGTGTGTTCCTTGAGCTCCACCACCCTGAAATGATTCTGAGGTTCTTCGGGCCAGGGTCCCGGGCATTCATCTCTTCGAGGTGCTCTCAGGAACTTACTCTCGAGGTGAACTCGGGGTGTGTCTTCCTGAAGCTATCTTCGGGGTTATAACTACTCGAGTTGGTCACCAGGTCCCCTCTCCTGAGAGGGTCTCGGGTGTCCAACCAAGGAAGTCGTTCCGCCTTGGTGGCCTTTGCCATGCAACTTCTTCAGCCCCCCCCCCCCCCCCCCCCCCCCCCCCGCGTGTCAGCCAGGGGGTATTCAACCTCATCACAAGTCCCTCCCTTCAAGTCTGATCGAAGGAAGTGTGTTTGACTGATCAGACTGGTAGTGTGATAAAGAAGTTGTGCCCAGATGGCCTCTCTACCTTCTGCTACTTCACTGGTGGCATTCCGGGTTCATAACTCGGGAAAATGTTTTAGACCAAGCCTACTCACCGAGAGGCCGTAGGGTTTTGCAACTCTTGGCCGGGCATGTGCAACACCGGGGCTAAGCCTACTCACCGAGAGACAGTAGGGATTTGCAGCTCTTGGCCAGGTATGTGCAACACCGATGCCAAGCCTACTCACTGAGAAGCAGCAGGGTTTTGCAGCTCTTGGGTGTACATGTGAAGCACCAAGGCCAAGTCTACTCACCGAGAGACAGTAGGGTTTTACAGCTCTTGCCCGGGTATGTGCAGTACCGAGGTCAAGCCTGCTCACCGAGAGGCAGTAGAGTTTTGCAGCTCTTGGCCGGGCATGTGCAGCACCGAGGCCAAGACTACTCACCGAGAGGCAGTAGTGTTTTGCAGCTCTTGGTTGGGCATGTGCAGCACCGGGGTCATGCCTACTCACCGAGAGACAGTAGGGTTTTGCAGCTCTTGGCTGGGCATGTGCAACACTGAGGCCAAGCCTACTCACCGAGAGACAGTAGGGTTTTGCAGCTCTTGGTCAGGCATGTGCAGCATTGGGGCCAAGTATATTCACCGAAAGGCAATAGGCTTTTTGCAGCTCTTGGTCGGGCATATGCAACACCGAGGTCAAGCCTACTCACCAAGAGGCAGTAAAGTTTTGCAGCTCTTGGCCGGACATGTGCAGCACCGAGGCCAAGCCTACTCACCAAGAGACAGTAGAGTTTTGCATCTCTTGGCCGGGCATGTGCAGCACCGGGGTCATGCCTACTCACCGAGAGGCAGTAGGGTTTTGCAGCTCTTGGCTGGGCATGTGCAGCACCGGGGCTAAGCCTACTCACCGAGAGGCAGTAGGATTATGAACCTCTTGACCGGGTATGCGCAGCACCGAGGCCAAGCCTACTCACCGAGAGGCAGTAGGGTTTTGCAACTCTTGGCCGGGCATGTGCAGCACCGAGGCCAAGCCTACTCACCGAGAGACAGTAGGGTTTTACAGCTCTTGGCCAGGTATGTGTAGCACCAGGGCCAAGCCTACTCACCGAGAGGCAGTAGAGTTTTGCAACTTTTGGTCGGGCATGTGCAGCACCGGGGCCATGCCTACTCACCGAGAGGCAGTAGAGTTTTGCAGCTCTTGGCCGGGCATCTGCAGCACCGGGGCCATACCTACTCACCAAGAGACAGTAGGGTTTTGCAGCTCTTGGCCGGGCATGTGCAGCACCGGGGTCATGCCTATTCACTGAGAGGCAGTAGGGTTTTGCAGCTCTTGGCCGAGCATGTGCAACACCGGGGCCAAGCCTACTCGCCAAGAGGCAATAGGGTTTTGCAACTCTTGGTCGGGCATGTGCAGCACCGGGGCCAAGCCTACTCACCGTGAGGCAGTAGGGTTTTGCTGCTCTTAGTCGGGCATGTGCAGCACCGAGGCCAAGCCTACTCACTGAGAGGTAGTAGAGTTTTGCAGCTCTTGGCTGGGCGGGTTTTGCAGTTCTTAGTCGGGCATGTGCAGTACCGAGGCCAAGTCTACTCACCGAGAGGCAGTAGGGTTTTGCAGCTCTTGATCGGGCATGTGCAGCACCGGGGTCATGCCTACTAACCAAGAGGCAGTAGGGTTTTGTAGCTTTTGGTCGGGCATGTGCAGCACCGAGGCCAAGCCTACTCACCGAGAGGCAGTACGGTTTTGCAGCTCTTGGCCGGGCATGTGCAGCATCGAGGTCAAGCCTACTCACCGAGAGGCAATAGGGTTTTGCAGCTCTTGGCCGAGCATGTGCAGCACCGTGGCCAAGCCTACTCACCGAGAGGCAGTAGGGTTTTGGTTACTTGGTCGGGCATCCGTAGCACCCAGACCAAGCATATGTACCTCGAGCATCCGCAGCACCACTAGGTATTAGAGTTTTTATTCTTCGTTGGGAGTCCGTAACACACAGACCAAGCCTATGCACCCAGGGCATCCGCAGTACCGCGAGGTATTAGGGTTTTGGTTACTTGGTCGGGCGTTCGTAGCACCCAGACCAAGCCTAAGTACCTCGGGCATCTGCAGCACCACGAGGCATTAGGGTTTTTATTCTTGGTTGGGAGTCCATAGCACCCAAACCAAGCCTAAGTACCCCGGGCATCCGCAGCACCGCGACTCCGCGAGGTATTAGGGTTTTGGTTACTTGGTTGGACATCCGTAGCACCCAGACCAAGCCTAAGTTCCTCGGGCATTCGCAGCACCATGAGGCATTAGGGTTTTTATTCTTAGTTGGTAGTCTGTAGCACCCAGACCAAGCCTAAGTACCCCGGGCGTCCGTAGTACCGCGAGACATTAGGGTTTTTTATTCTTCAGTGGTATATTGGTATTTTGAAGAGGGCACCTTCCTTTATTACTTGAGTTCGCTGCAAGGCAGCAAAAATACACAGGTGGGTACACAATATGCAAAATAAATCTTACCGGGACCGGAAGGGTCAGAGATAGTTGCCCTGCTAGGGTCTCTAGATCCTTTTGTCCCTCTCCCTCTGTGCATGACCGCTTCCTCCAGCTAGCCATGAGATAAGTGCAGAGAAGGAAACTGACTGAGAAGGAGAGAAGGAGGTTGCCGGAGAAGATCGCCGGAAAATGAGCGCCTCTGGACCTCGCCGGAACCCTAGCAAAGTGACTAAGTGCAGCAGTTCGGCGTCAAAACTCAGGAGCGATGGTAAAAATGGAGACGATAAAGCTCTATTTATAGGGAAGACCGGCTAGCGCCAGCCGTCCGATGGCGAGCCCGACAAAAGGCGGGAAAGAACCATAGCCGTCCGATCCGACCTGCGGTAACTCCCGAGGCGACGCTATACACATGCGCCTCAGTCATTCGCCTAGGCCGACGACTGACACATCGTTACTCGGGAAACGAATGACCTACAGACACGTGGCCCGGGCAATTAAGGCAACAATTAAAGGGAAAGATACGAGGAGATTCGGTCTGGGTCGAGGTAAGAAACGGAAAAGACATCTGATATGATGTTCATTCGTCGGTCGGACCATTGGCTCGGGGCTGACTGCAGAGGTCGGCAACCAGAGTGGACCACTCGGGTGTGCCAGGCTTGTGCAGGAACGACAGTCTAGTCAGTCGGACTCGGCGCCTCCTTCGACTAGACTCGAGGGGGAGGCTTATGTTCCCCGCCCAGCTCACGGATGGCTCGACTGGCTAGCCTGGCACCATGACAGGGCAAGTGATCCCGACCCAGCTCACGGATGACTCGACTGGCTAGCCTGGCACCATGACAGGGCAAGTGATCCCGGCCCAGCTCACGGATGACTCAGCCTGCCAGCCTGGCGCCATGATAGTGCGAGGAGGGGCTAAGGGTCCCCGGGGGCCCGGTGAGTCATAGGGCTCGAGCGGGCGGTTAGGCCGATGTCGTTCAACCCAGCTAGGCCTATTCAGGGTCCTCGAAAGACCGACCTTGACTCAGACACCTGGTTCCAATAGAGGTCTAACGGGCAAGGCGAAGAAGGCCTCACAGGGGGAGTCCCCGAGCCGAGGGACCTCGAGTCCCCAACTGCCCAAGCCCTAGATAGGCCAGGCTCGGCGGGGCAGAGCTCTTCCTGACTCGGTCGTAATGGCCGTGGGCCCAAGATCCACCCAAAGCCGCCGAATGGCGCTCCCCGAGTAAGATGGTCATCACTCTTAGGAACGCTCACCCACTCTCTGACATCACACGAGCAGAAGCAGTACGGGGTCTGCGCGGAACTGGCACATTTCAGGTCTAAATCACGGATATCTCGTTGACATCGTGACCCCCCTGCCATCCTGTAGCACGACCACCTGCGTTTACGTCAGGGCGAGAGGGGCCTGGTGACGCATGTCAGCGAGCCGACAACGCCCCTTGCCTTATTCGGGCATGCAGCTCCTCACCCTGTCAATACTGGCCACGACCTGCCCTGCTCTCGCCTACGACAGGAGTGACAGGCCGGGCAGAAGCCGTCGGCTCCCCTGGCTATATAAGTCTCTCTGTCCCCCGTCGCACAGGTACGTGCAATAGTATTTTTTTCACTGTATCATTGCTTTTCTGCTTTTCCACCATCGGGGACTGACTTGACCGTCGGAGTTCCTTGTCGGGAACTTTTCCCGACTGATTCGTTAACGGTCATTTTCTCACTGATCAAAACTGACATCTATAGCTCGTAATGTTCGATGGGTCACTTTACTCTTGGAAGTTCGTTTCACTTCGCAACATGTTCATATTCATTTTAGAGTAGATTGACGGGATGCTAGCTAGAACGAACCTTTTACCATCTACTCGGACGGACGTGACTCACATTGCACTATCAATTCAAATAAAGCTATGAAAAACCTTAAACTAATAAACAAAATGACATTTGTGAATGTCATTGATAAATATGATGTACAAGTGTTAGGCTGGAAAGCTTAGGCTTTGTTTAGTGTTTATTTTGAATTGTTATTATTTTTATTTCTTAAAAAGTCATACTTTATTTTTTAAAAAAATAATTTTTATATATTCTTTATTTTTTAAAAATAATCTTTTTTAAAGAAAAGTGAAAAATACAAATCAAATATTTTTTTAGAAAATGAAATCATATGTTCTCAAAAAATAAAAAAATAAAAACGTATTTAATATTTAGATATTATCCATATTTATTAGTCACGATATAATACAATACAATATATTTTCTCAGAAAATAGAAAATAAAAATGTATTTAGTATTTAGATATTATCACTATTTATTAGTCAAATATAATATAAATATAAGATCTACAGAAGATGTAAAATGATG
Organism: Boesenbergia rotunda; assembly: GCA_024364735.1. Lineage (NCBI taxonomy): Eukaryota > Viridiplantae > Streptophyta > Magnoliopsida > Zingiberales > Zingiberaceae > Boesenbergia > Boesenbergia rotunda. Next base: position 25,464 of record JAGFNQ010010423.1, on the reverse strand, counting down.
TATACATCGAGAGAAAAAAAATATATTCAGAGAATTTTCTAAAATTCTCATGTTGTACTTTATTGTTTGAATCAACCCGTTAAAATTCTTATTTACACTTTATTTCTTGAGATATTTTTTTATATGTATATGAAAGCTTTACTTTCTTTTTGAGATGTTTTTGATATGTATATGAAAGCCGTGTGGCAATGAAAAATGCAAGCAGGGAGGTATTTGTTACCTATTATAACAAGGTAAAATGTAAAAAAACTTCTTAATACCCATTTGATCTTTTCTTCCACTTTCCATTTGATAAATTTTTTACATTTCCACTTCCCATTTGATAAATTTTTTACATTTACTCCATGATGGATTGAATATAAAAGAGTAAAAATTGAGTATAAAAATGAGTATAAAAAAGTAAAAAATGAGTATAAAAAAGTGAAAAGTGAGTATAAAAGAATGAAAATTGAATACACAGTTTCTTGAGGGATTGTATGCAAAAAAAATTTTAAACGAGGACTACATACAAAATTGAATTTGAGCTTGGAGAGTTTAAAAAAATTTCCCGTTATAACAAAAGAAAAAAATATCTACTCCATCCATCCCATTAGTTCCGGATTTGAAAAAAATATATACTCCATCCATCCCAATAGTTCCGGATTCGAGTCCGGGGCAACCCATAGCAAAAAAAAAATAATAAAAAAGATAAAGATTTTTTTTATTCACTTCGTTTACAAATTGTAGAGTCGTGTATTTAGTCATTGATATAAGATGGATATACGGTTGACATTGACATATAAACCATGTAGACCAATAAAAATCTTAACTTGAAGAACACAAACATCAGCCGAACAGTTTATTACGGTGTGCATTCGCATAGTTGCATTGCACTAAGCTTTTAAACTAGAAACAAAAACACCACATTGTTTAACAACCAACAATACCACGAAGGAACGGAGCACAAACACAAACCATAACAGCAACACTAACAGACTCGACCCACAGACGGACTACTAGATAGGCATTGATCATATGAAACTAGATAGAAGACCCCGAAAGTAGTGCAAAGGATGCTGGAAGTTCATTGGCCACCACGAAGGCGGAGCACCAGGTGAAGGGTGGACTCCTTTTGAATGTTATAGTCCGCCAGGGTGCGGCCGTCCTCAAGCTGCTTCCCTGCGAAGATGAGCCTCTGTTGATCCGGTGGGATCCCCTCCTTGTCCTGTATTTTGGCCTTCACATTGTCAATCGTGTCCGAGCTCTCAACCTCCAGAGTGATGGTTTTACCAGTGAGGGTCTTGACGAATATTTGCATTCCTCCCCTCAGCCTCAGCACCAAGTGAAGGGTAGACTCCTTCTGAATGTTGTAATCAGCCAAGGTGCGGCCGTCTTCCAGCTGCTTGCCAGCAAAGATGAGCCTTTGCTGATCCGGGGGGATGCCCTCCTTATCCTGGATCTTGGCCTTCACGTTGTCAATGGTGTCTGAGCTCTCCACCTCGAGGGTGATGGTCTTACCCGTCAAGGTCTTGACAAAGATCTGCATACCACCTCGCAGGCGGAGCACAAGGTGGAGGGTGGACTCCTTCTGAATGTTGTAATCAGCCAAGGTGCGGCCGTCTTCCAGCTGCTTGCCAGCAAAGATGAGCCTTTGCTGATCTGGGGGTATGCCCTCCTTATCCTGGATCTTGGCCTTCACGTTGTCAATGGTGTCTGAGCTCTCCACCTCGAGGGTGATGGTCTTACCAGTCAAGGTCTTGACAAAGATCTGCATACCACCTCGCAGGCGGAGCACAAGGTGGAGGGTGGACTCCTTCTGAATATTGTAATCTGCTAGGGTGCGGCCGTCCTCCAGCTGCTTGCCGGCAAAAATCAACCTTTGCTGGTCTGGGGGGATACCCTCTTTGTCCTGGATCTTGGCCTTGACATTGTCAATAGTGTCGGAGCTCTCAACCTCAAGGGTGATGGTCTTGCCAGTCAAGGTTTTAACGAAGATCTGCATACCACCACGAAGGCGGAGCACGAGGTGAAGGGTAGACTCCTTCTGGATATTGTAGTCGGCCAACGTGCGGCCATCTTCAAGCTGCTTGCCAGCAAAAATCAATCTTTGCTGGTCCGGGGGGATGCCCTCCTTGTCCTGGATCTTGGCTTTGACGTTGTCAATGGTATCAGACGATTCGACCTCAAGTGTGATAGTCTTGCCGGTTAGGGTTTTAACGAAGATCTGCATGCCGCCACGGAGACGGAGCACAAGGTGAAGAGTAGACTCTTTCTGAATGTTGTAGTCCGCAAGGGTTCGACCGTCCTCGAGCTGCTTCCCAGCAAAGATCAACCTTTGTTGGTCCGGAGGGATCCCCTCCTTGTCCTGGATCTTGGCTTTTACATTGTCGATGGTGTCAGAAGACTCCACCTCAAGGGTGATGGTCTTGCCAGTCAGAGTTTTAACGAAAATCTGCATCTGATCGACATAATATAGCATAATTAGCATACAATCACACGGATCGAAGATACCTATAGGTCAATCATCACAAACAAAAGAAAAAAAGAGGGAAAATAAGACTAATTTGCATCGAACAAATTGAAGAAAATATCACCGACAGATCCAACCTAAGAAAATACAGGAATTACAAGAAACACGTTGAGATTCCATAATCAAGACTAATAACAATCTATCAAGACAACCATATCAAAAAGAGAAAACCCAAAATAAAACAATAATGTTAAATAATCAAAGAACATTAAAAAAAAAATACCACGAAAGAAGAGAAAGGATCCTTGAGAGCCTCTTGATGAGATGATCAAATGCAGAGAAAAGAGGTGAGCCCAGGGTCTCATTTATGCAATGTGGACGAATATGAACACCGTAGGTGAGGTTACCAAATCGGCCACGTGGACAATTGCGTCATTCTCAGGACGTCCAACCTGCAATTACTAATTTCGTACCGTTTATGGGCCTAATTCGGGCCACGTTTCTGCTCCAACCAAACTCCTAGTACGTTTCGTGTAAGAAGCAGGGCGTCGAAACGAAAGTGCGTTTTCGTCCACCAGTTGATCAGTTCTTATCGCATGCCCAGACGGTAACGGCGTTTCATCTGAGGTCCGCCTCGTCCGTTACCTCTTAAATTAGTGTTCTTCATAGTCATCCTGATTTATCTCCTTCGTGTTAATTGTGGGGCCGACTGACGGAGCCCCGGGGACGAGGGTAATCGTCTTTTTTCTTAAATTAGTCCAAAAGGCGAAACGCTTGCCCCAACGCCCCCGTCAATCCACCCCAGGACCAATACGGAGGAGGTAAATCACGGTTATCACTGGTGTGGTGAGACATCTGAGGTCGAGAGAATTAATACTAGCAGATCAGAATTTTATCCCCTTTTACAACTGGTGATCCTCGAATATGTGACCAAGACCAAATCGGCCGCTTTTTTCTTAAATTAGTGTTCTTTACGTAGATGGATCGGGACTCATCTGATGCTGCTTGCCGAATGCATTACGCCAAATTTTGATTATTGTTTTTTTGTATTATCATTTATTAATCTCGTTGTTCGGATTCAACGTTTTAATCGAGTCGATAAACAATAAAAATAAATTGAATCTAGTCGATAAAGATTGGATCTATTTTAAAAGAATATGTATTTGTATTTAGTTCGATCGGCTTTGTTTTTTAAATTTTCAAATAAACAAGGAGCCGGTTGGATCATCGGAACGGTTCATCTTTTTAGTTCGCGCTGCATTCCCAAATCCACACTGCGGATTGCAGTCTGGACACACGCTTCTTGTTCATTGGCGTCCGGGAGACGAGATCTTGTTCATTTACTTGAATTCTTGTGGTACTAATCTCCTCCTTCCCCTGTCCATCCCCATCTCGATGTTTGTTGTGTTGCTTGCGCTAACTTGTTTCTTCTGCCGGATCAATCTCGGTTTAGGGTTGCGCGCTGAAGTCGTGCTCCTCAATCCGCTTTGTTGTTTTTTTTTTGTATTTTATCATTTTGTCTGAGAGGTGTGGAGTCAAGAATGGTTCTTTTTGTTTTCTCTTGCCATCTTACGAAAATTTGCTGTAACCTCTGTCCAAGACTCGAGATGACATTGATTAACACGACTTGCTGAGTCTTTGGACCTATGAATATGAGCGTATCATTAGTGAATGATTATTTTGATTTGGTTGGAACTGGTCCTCCTGCTTTTGAACCTGGCGTCTCCATCTCTATCCCTCGATTTTTGTTTCATGAACTTTGTAGTGATATCTGATGTTCTTCGCTGACTCTGGGTCGATTAGGATTCTTTACCTATTATAAATTCCTGACTCATTTCTCGTTTGAGGCAAAGTTAAGGCTTGCTATTACTTCCAAGTTACTTGAGAAAAAAAATTATAAATGTGTATAGGTGATCCACGATCCATATGTACTCTTGTGACGCTTCCTTAGGTGGTGGTTTCACCTTTTTGTTCTTGTGACGCTTCCTTCCCCCCACGGGCTGGCTCGGTTGGTAAGGCGTCTGGCTGCTTGGATCGGAGGTCTCAGGTTCGAGAGTCGTCAGTCGCACACGGGATAAAAACCTGGTTTGCTGGCTTAAATCCTCTCGGCTCCAGGCGCCTTACCCCTACCAGTAAAATCGTGATTTACTCCCTCTGAACACTTGTGGGGCTGGGACTAGGGGGCCACTAAGGTGGCGGTGTTAGAATTTTAGGGTCATATTGTAATTATAAATATTGTATGTCATCAATTAAATAAGTCAAAAATATTGTGATCTAAATTATTGGAATTATGTAATTTGACTTAAGGGCTTAATTGTTATGAATAAAACATTGTGGATACCATGTGCTAATTCTAATTTGTTGAGGGGACAAATTAGAAAAAGGCAACCTTTGGATTCTATAAATAGGAGGTTATGGTCCCAGTTTGCAGACGATGCTTTGTTTTGTTTCCCATCGACAAAACTCTTCGGAACCTAAGGAATTCTGCAGATTGAAGATCATCTCCGAGGATCGATTGCGAACAATGGATTCCGGTACGCTTCCGTAACTTTGGTTAAAATTATCATGCTTATTATTTCTTAAGAAGTGGAATAGAGATTAAGATTGTTCATCAAGATCTCTCGACTTAAGTTTTATTTACAACAATTGGTATCAGAGCAATCTATTTCCAATTCTTAAGAGATAATTATGGATTTTATTCTATTTCGGTTGTCCATACTACTGTTGTAGTTTTGTGTCGCCTGTTCATTATTCCTATTCTTGGATTATTGGCATGGAAAGAAATCCCGATTGTTTGTTTTTTTTGGATTTTCCAATTCTGTTTCTTCGATGGAGAAATTTGATCGAAGTGTGGCTGTCGGACACCGTCGCCGAAATGGAGACGGCGGTGTAAACAATCATTCATCGGTTTTGGGAGAAGATGAACAGTCGCGATACGGCGTCGATTGATCATGCTTCGGTTAGTCGAAGCGGTGGCAACGGTTTAGCAAGCCTCTTCGTGGGGTTTCCGTTTTTTTTCCACGTATTAGGAACCGCACCGCACACCATAATTCGGCAGATGGCAACTTTAATTAAGCATTTATTATATATATATATATATATAATTAAAGTTACGGTTTAATATATGCATTCATGCTTATTAAAGTTACGGTTTAATATATACATTCATGCTTATTAAAGTTACGGTTTTTTTTTTTGGACTGTTGATTGCATGGCATCGTGGTGTTTGGTAACCGAACACCACGATTCCAAACAAGGCGTTTTTTTTGGGACATTCTGCCGAATTTAAAAAAAAACGTTTCAAGTTAGAGACGATGAACCGACAGGCATAGTGGTTTCGATTTTCACGTATTGAAACCGCAAACCACGTTTTAGAAGATGGCAGATACTTTAATTAAGTGTGTATATATATATATATATATATATATTCCCCTTCAATAATAATCCATTAAATTTAATTATTTAGATCAAATAATTTAATTAAATTATTTGGATAAAATAATTTAATTAACTTATTTTATAATATGGATATAAATATTAAATGGATTATATGGGTCCATTAATATCTATTATTTTAAATTAAGTTAAATTTAAATTATATGCCACCAAAGTGACCTCAATTATTTGAATTTAATTTTATTTGAAATATTGAGATATTATTCAGGTATTAATTAAGGTGTAACTGTATATATTTATGTGAGTATTAATCGGCCTAAAGGAAGATTTATACTTAACAAAATTATACATTTACTTGTGATAATAAACACGTAACAATTATAAGGTTATAATTGTTATTTTTCATGAATTTAATAAATCGATCCAAAGATAGGTTTATTATTTGTCATGCATTATTGTTAGTGTTTGATTATTACAACAAGAGTACCACTTGCAAATAATATTACTGTCCAAAGACTTGATATTGTTGTTGCACTAGGTATCTTTAGATGGGATTTACCATTTATTTTAATTTATTCATAGTGAGCATGTTATTTATGTTATTATTCTTGTGTTCTCTTTTCAGCAAGTGTTGCTACTATTTCTGCTAACTTAAATTCAGTTCCAATCCTCAATGGTACAAACTTTAAGGATCGGAAGGAGAACATTCTTATTGTTCTCGGCTGCATGGATCTAGATCTTGCGCTCAGGACAGAGCAACCTACTACTCCTACGGATTCTTGTTCTTCTAAACAGAGGACTAAATATGAGAAGTGGGAACGCTCTAACCGCATGAGTCTTATGATCATCAAGCACGGCATACCGGAGGCTTTTAGGGGTGCGGTGTCTAATAGTATCACTAACGCTAAGGAATATCTTGATGAGATTGAGAATCGCTTTGCCAAAAGCGATAAGGCGGAAACAAGCACACTTCTGAAAAGCTTGATTTCCATGAAGTATCAAGGCAAGGGAAATATTCGGGAATATATCATGGAATTTTCTCACCTTGCATCAAAGTTAAAGGCACTTAAACTTGAATTGTCGAATGACATGCTTGTGCATTTAGTGCTTATTTCTCTTCCAACCCAGTTCAGTCAGTTTCAAATCAATTATAACTGTCAAAAGGAGAAATGGACTCTTAACGAGCTCATTTCATATTGTGTTCAAGAGGAAGAGAGGTTGAAGCAAAACAAGGTTGAAAGTGCCTATTTGACAAGCACCCCTAAAGATAAGGGCAAGAAAAGAAAGAATGAGGCTACTAAAGGTCCTTATGTGAAGAAACAAAAGCAAGACAATGATAAGAAAGGTTGTTTCTTCTGTAACAAGCCTGATCATGTCAAGAAGGAATGTCCTAAGTATCATGCCTGGCGTGTGAAAAAGGGTACATTTTTAAATTTGGTTTGTTCAGAAGTAAATTTAGCTTCAGTACCTAGAAACACTTGGTGGTTAGACTTCGGTGCTACTACTAACATCAGTGTTTCAATGCAGGGTTGCCTGAGCTACCGAAAGCCAAGTGATGTTGAAAGATGCATCTATGTGGGTGATGGCAAGTCGGTCAAGGTGGAAGCCATAGGGCATTTTAGATTGTTATTAAGCACTGGTTATTATTTAGACTTAATAGATACTTTTGTTGTACCGTCTTTTAGACGGAATTTGGTTTCTGTTTCTCATTTGGACAAATTGGGTTATCATTGTTCGTTTGGAAACAATCAGTTCAGTTTATCTATTGATTCTACTATTGTTGGAACCGGTTCGCTTATCATTTATGACAATCTCTATATGCTTGATATAAATGCTTCTTATATTGAAACCCTAAATGTGGAATCACGTGGTACTAAGCGTAAATTTAATATTGAAAACTCAGGTGCATTATGGCACAAACGTTTAGGGCACATCTCTAGAAATAGAGTTGAACGATTTATATCAGATGGAATTTTACATTCCATTGATTTTACGGACCTAGACATTTATGTTGAATGCATTAAGGGCAAACAGACCAAAAGAAAGAAAGAAGGTGCATATCGAGCTACAGAAGTATTGGAATTGATACATACGAATGTTTGTGGACCATTTCCAACACCTTCTTGGAATGGTCAACAATATTTTGTATCATTCATTGATGATTATTCTAGATATGCATACATATTTCTTATTCATGAAAAGGCTCAAATAGTGGATGTTTTCAAATCATTTAAGGTTGAAGTCGAAAACCAACTCGACAAAAAAATTAAGAAAGTCAGATCTGATCATGGTGGTGAATACTATGGTAGATATGACGGTTCAGGTGAACAACGTCCAGGACCTTTTGCTCAATACCTAGAGGAGTGTGGAATCGTCCCACAGTACACCATGCCAGGCTCTCCAAGCATGAATGGTGTAGCTGAACGTCGAAATCGGACTCTTAAGGATATGGTAAGGAGTATGGTTAACCATTCAACTTTACCAACATCACTCTGGGGAGAAGCATTAAAGACAGCAGCTTACATTCTAAATCGAGTACCCACTAAAGCAGCTACTAAAACACCTTTTGAGCTTTGGACAAAGCGAAAGCCAAGTTTAAAACATTTTCATGTTTGGGGATGTCCAGCTGAGGCTAGACCATACATGCCACATGAAAAGAAATTAGACTCTAGAACAGTAAGTAGCTACTTTATTGGATATTCTAAGCGATCAAGGGACTATAAGTTTTATAATCCCAAAATACGAACTATCTTTGAGACGGGAACTGCAACGTTCTTTGAGGATATTGAGTTTGGGGGGAAGAATAAAGTATCTGACATTGTCTTTGAGGAGGAATGTATTCCTACTACTCTTCAAGAGGAAATGATTTATATTCCTATGATTGCTTCTGATAATTATCAGGATATTATTCCTGTTAGTGATCAAGATGCAATACAAGAACAACAAGACATTGTCAGTCGACTCCCAGAAGAACAAACTCAACAGCCTTAAGAACCAATGCATGAAGAACAAGTGCCTTTACGTAGATCCACTAGAGAAAGGAGGAGTGCTATTTCAGATGATTACATAGTACTACTTCAAGAACATGATGAAAATGATGGCATGACGGAGGATGATCCAATCAACTTTCGTCAAGCTATGCAAGATTCAAATTCTCAAAAATGGATTGAGCCAATGAATGAAGAGTATAAATCAATGCAAGACAATAATGTTTGGGAATTTGTCCTATTACCAGAAGGTGTGAAACCCATTGGTTGTAAATGGATTTTTAAAACTAAACGGGATTCAAATGGTAATGTGGAAAGATATAAGGCACGTCTTGTAGCTAAAGATTATACTCAAAAATATGGAATTGACTATAAAGAGACTTTTTCTCCGGTTTCAACGAAAGACTCTTTTAGGACAATCATGGCACTTGTTGCACACTTTGATATGGAACTCCATCAGATGGATGTCAAGACAGCTTTTCTCAAAGGAGACATTGAGGAAACAATTTATATGGTGCAACTAGAATATTTTGTATCGGGAGATCCAAAGAGTATGGTTTGCAAACATAAGAAGTCCATCTATGGGTTAAAGCAAGCGTCTCGTCAATGGTACCATAAATTTCATCAAATAATCATCTCATTTGGATTTGAGGTGAATGTGGTAGATGATTGTGTGTATCATAAGTTCAGTGGGACCAAACATATTTTCTTGATTTTACATGTTGATGACATTTTGCTTGCCACAAATGATATAGGTATGTTAAACGATACCAAGAGATTTCTATCTAGATATTTTGAAATGAAAGATCTTGGTAATGCATCTTTTGTATTAGGAATCCAAATACACCGAGATCGTTCTCAAGGTATTCTTGGATTATCACAAAAGAACTATATCGATAAAGTGCTTAAAAGATTTGGCATGCAAGATTGCAAACCAGGAAACACCCCAGTCGCTAAAGGAGATAAGTTTAGTCTTAAACAGTGCCCTAAAGGAAGCCTCGAGACTCAAGAAATGCAAAAGATTCCCTTTGCTTCGGCAGTAGGAAGTCTTCTGTATGCTTAAGTTTGTACGCGTCCGGATATTGCGTACATTGTTGGAGTGTTGGGCAGATATTTAAGCAACCCAGGAATGGATCATTGGAAAGCAGCAAAGAGGGTAATGAGATATTTAAAGAGAACTAGTGATTACATGCTCACATATAAGAGATCAGATACTCTTGAGATCGTGGGATATTCTGACTCTGATTTTGCTGGATGCCAAGATAGCATGAGATCCACTTCAGGCTATGTTTTTCTATTAGCTGACGGAGCTATCTCTTGGAGAAGTGTCAAACAGGCATTGACAGCTTCTTCTACCATGGCAGCAGAGTTTATAGCATGTTATGAGGCATCTAATCATGGAATATGGCTGAAAAATTTTGTCTCTGGGCTGCGCATTTTGGGAAGGGTTGAAAAACCACTGAAGTTATTTTGTGACAATAGATCAGCTGTATTGTATTCCAACAACAATAGGAGCTCGACAAAATCGAAGCACATCGATATCAAGTTCCTTGTTGTGAAAGAAAGAGTACAAAGTGGACAGATTTTGATAGAACACATAGGTACAAACTCCATGATAGCAGATCCTTTGACGAAAGGTCTACCACCCAATGTCTTTTATGAGCATACCACTCATATGGGTGTTATTCAATTTGGTAAAATTTAGATTCAGTGGGAGTTTGTACTATATTTGTTTTCTATATATGTTTGGTTATGTCTCTGAAACTTATGTATTTAGAGACTTTCTGATCAGATATAAAGTTTAATGTTTACTTCATTCCACTTTGTATAACTAAAGTTAAAGTTTTGATCTCACTTTGGTTAAGGAGGACCAGTTGAAAATTGACATGAATAGATCACCTTGCATGTAATTTTCATGCCACAAATTCATAATTGATCTATGTCATTTGATTGTATTGATATATGTGACCATTGATGGTTTAGTTGTGAAAGATACAACGAAGACTGCATTGATCCTATGTCTATATAATTAATGAACAAGATTGTTAAGGAAGCCCTATGGTTATGATGGCAAAAGTTTTTTGAGCTCACTAAGGTTAACACATTTATAAGTTTACGCATATGGCCCAGTGGGAGATTGTTAGAATTTTAGGGCCATATTGTAATTATAAATGTTGTATGTCATCAATTAAATAAGTCAAAAATATTGTGATCTAAATTATTGGAATTATGTAATTTGACTTAAGGGCTTAATTGTTATGAATAAAACATTGTGGATACCATGTGCTAATTCTAATTTGTTGAGGGGCCAAATTAGAAAAAGGCAACCTTTGGATTCTATAAATAGGAGGTTATGGTCCCAGTTTGCAGACGATGCTTTGTTTTGTTTCCCATCGACAAAACTCTTCGGAACCTAAGGAATTCTGCAGATTGAAGATCATCTCCGAGGATCGATTGCGAACAATGGATTCCGGTACGCTTCCGTAACTTTGGTTAAAATTATCATGCTTATTATTTCTTAAGAAGTGGAATAGAGATTAAGATTGTTCATCAAGATCTCTCGACTTAAGTTTTATTTACAACAGGCGGTTCCACCTTTTTGCATTGCATCTTGTGACGCTTCCTTCTCTCTCATAATCACCGATATTTCTGCCCAAATAAACCAGCATTAGTGCATTACATTCACTGCTTGAGATACGTAAATTTCCAATAGTACTAGAAACAAAGTGATATCGGTTATAGGCATTATTACTTAGTTCCATTTAAACCAATTAATATGATTTACTGGCGAATTCCTGTAATATGTCATTTTTTTTTTGAGCTCAGGTTATGCTTAGCAGTCAATTGGGAATCTAGAATATTTTTATTCACTCTGACATAATGTCTGGTCATATTTTTAATGAAGGAGCACTGTTTTGGAGCTGATTCCTTGAGCGCTTGATATAAACTTTATAATGTCTGGGCATTTAAATGTAACTGCTACTTTGGTTTTTAACAAATATATTTCTTGCTTTTGCTATTGGCCTCTATACTTTTAATGTCAATATTGAGTTTTGCTATTTGTCTTTCCTTTCTATTATACATCCAATCGCGTATGGTATTCATATTTTTCCTTTAGTTTTTGACTGTAACACTTTTGCTTATTTATACAGATCTAATCATTTAAAAGCACTGACTATAATTTATATTTAATGGTTTAAGTGGTCTGCATTGTCAACAACTGCTTGATAATGGAATTACCATTTGTTTCTTAAACTTAGTCATTTGTTATTTATTGCTCTACCTCAGCCTTTTGTCATTCAGTCAGCTCTTATTAGTCTCATTAATTTCATAATAAAGAGGCTGGGAACTTTTGTACAAGCCTCAAATTTAGTTACAAGTGCTTAACCTTTTCTTAGTTTATTGCAAAGCAATGGCTAATGTGTTCTACATTGATATCCTCTATAGATATGTTTATGCATGATTGTCCCAAGGGGTGCCCAGGAGTGTCCAGTTGGTTAGAGAGTGGCAGACTTGTTACAATGGGGAGGGATCAATTTCTGGCTGGCACATGCCCTGGGAAAAAACTCCTCCCACCCCCTAGCCACTTGGCGGTCAGCTATAAGTTGACCTGTGATTTATCTCCCTTTACATAACCTGGCGATGGGTTGTGCATGGTGCCTAGGGTGAGCGTAATCACCTTTTGCTACAATGTTTCATTGTTATATATACATAGATCCAACTATTGCCAAAGCCTGAGTTTTAATGTGAAGATTGGTATAAATTCAGTAATTACTTATTTTTCTCCATTTATAACTAGCTTCTGCTGTTTCATGAACACCTGCAATGAGATTACATATTACTTGAACTTGAATTTTTTAATTTGAAGAGATATTTGTGTAACTCAGTTCAGACCTATTAGTCTTACTATGTGGGCATGTGAGCCTCAGTAATTTCAATATTGCATATGTAGATGGCATTTTAGTTTTGGTCACCATTTGCTTATTGCATTTTTCTTGTTAATGCTTTTGAGTTATTGAAAATGCTTTTGTTAATGCTTTTGGTCACCATTTGCTTATTGCATTTTTCTTGTTAATGCTTTTTCTTGTTAATAATGACTTGAAAATTTTAGGCAAGAGTATAAAACCCAATGCCAGTGTGCCAAATTATCTGCTTGATGCAAGCTGCAAAATTTTTACCGTCCCTTTAAACTTTTATCTACAAGCTTTAGGACATTATTATATTCTTGGCAGTCTAAATTGCCTAATGATCAGTTTCTTTTGAGTTGTTGTATTAGATTCTTCAATGTCAGTGTTATTTCTACAGTAGTGCTTGTGATTACCTATTTTAGCGTTTTTACATGCTTTTACGGAACTCAATTTGCAATATGGATGAGTAAACTAATTTGTACTAAAAAGTAATACAAAATGAGTAATTTTGGTGTATATCGCAAATGTTCAAATACAATACATGACATCATGGTTTTGCCTTTAACCATACCAAGTTAGATAAAATTTGGCATATGGTAGTGTTTTAACTTGTCTCCCTTTTCTTGATAAAAATGCTGGACCTTTGGATGACGGCCAACACTTAATGGTTCGGTTTCAAATTTCAATTCCTCAGATCGACCCTACACTGCATCGTTTTATGGCCAGTCTGATACAACACCTGGATTTTATCACTCTGGTTAGACATTTTACTTAAAACCTTGTTGAAGATATACACAGTTTGTTTTTACTGTTTGCACAAAAATAGGTACTCTGCAAGGGTTGCATAACATTCATGGAAGCTACAACCTATTAAACATGCCTGATTCATTTGCACCAAGAAATGTAACTATGGGTGGTGTCCCATCAGGCAGTGTTCAGCAACCATGGGGAAACATTTCTAGTGGGCGGTTTGCATCAAACAATATTTTGGTTGCATCGACTCAGCTCGATTCGTCAGGTCGACCCTACACTGCATCGTTTTATGGCCAGTCTGATACAACACCTGGATTTTATCACTTCGGTTAGACATTTTACTTAAAACCTTGTTGAAGATATACACAGTTTGTTTTTACTGTTTGCACAAAAATAGGTGCTCTGCAAGGGTTGCATGACATTCATGGAAGCTACAACCTATTAAACATGCCTGATTCATTTGCACCAAGAAATGTAACTATGGGTGGTGTCCCATCAGGTAGTGTTCAGCAACCATGGGGAAACATTTCTAGTGGGCGGTTTGCATCAAACAATATTTTGGTTGCATCAACTCAGGTTTGATCTCAGTTTAATGGCACATTAGTTCACTTTATCAGATGGTGTTTTGAACATGTTATCTGGTGTTAATATCTGCTTAGCCATGTTTTCTTTGTCCCATCACACTTGGAAAGTGCTCATAAAGTTGGGAAGGGGTTTTTTTGATAAAATAAAGAATCCACTGCAGCCAATTTTCTCTTGGGCACGACCATACGTAACCTATAGTTGAAAAGGGTGAACAATTAGTGAGAGCTGTTATTTAATTCCACCCACTGCATCGTATGTATGTTCTATGTCACATTGGTCATTGGTTTCTTCTGCGCTGCTATGTGTATTTGCTTCTGAGCTATGTGTATTTGGTTTTCTGTATTCAGATGATATTAGTATGAGCTCTATTGTCTTTTGCATTTGTCCCCTTCTAGAATCTGAGATTTTTATTCTGAATTTTTTTCTTCTTGCAGATGACTCACGGCCCTGGTGTCTCAAATAGAGGAGGTATTAATGTTGGAAATCATTCTTATGGTAGTAGTAACATGAATGTAGTTGGTGGGTCAATGTTTTGCCTGTCCTCTAGTGCAGCTACTGGTAACCGTAGTTCTGTTCCTGGTTTAGGGGTATCTCCTGCTTTACGTATTCTAGGCCCACGACTTACAAGCACTATGGGAAACATCGTTGGTGGTGGTAACATGGGAAGAAACATCAGCTCTGGAGGATTATCCATGCCTGGTTTAGCCTCGTGTGTAAATTTAGCTACAAATAGTGGATCTGGGAGCTTCAATATACAAGGACCCAACAGACTGACCAGTGGCATGCTCCTACAGGGTAGCTTTCTCGATTTCTCTTGAAGATTTATTTGCATGATTTAGAAACTTTAATTTGACAAACTTGTTCTGTTGCATTTTCACACAGAGAAACCTCTCTAAAACCTTTATACGCTGCTGTGCAAATTACCCTGAGAAACTAAACTTGTGAAATTAGACCTTTCGCAGAAATGTGTTAGCCAATATGAAATTTAATATATTTTGATTTCCTGTATTTATCTCAAGTAAATATTAGTACTCTAATTTAAATTTTATTGATAATCAGCTTCTGTGCATGCAACAATTTTACCTAGAATCTCATTCTCCATGATATTTGTATGTATACATGTATTTGTGCTTTAGTCCTACTGAGACATGTATTCCTTTTTATTGAAGTAATTGGGTGAGGAAGTAAAATGAGATTGTTCTACTTTAAATTGTTAGCTGCACCACAAATGATTAGCATGCTCTTCCATGATATTTATATGTATACATGTATTTGTCCTTTAGGCTTTAGTCCTACTGAGACATCTATTCCTTTTTATTGAAGTAATTGGGTGAGCAAGTAAAATGAGGTTGTTCTACTTTAAATTGTTAGCTGCATCACAAATGATTGGCATGCTTGGTAACTCATTTCCTACATCTGGAGGTTCAGTACACCAGAATCAAGGTTGGAATAATCCTTCAAGCTCTATGGGAATGCTGAATGACATTGGTGCGTTTGGTTCAAGTTATCATATATAACCTTTGGTAATCACATAACTAAGGTAATGGGGAATGAAACATAATCTGAAGTTGTTTGGTTCAATTTAGGTAATTAAATAAAATCTTATTTGTTTGGAGGTAATAGTCTATAACATAATATAATATTTTACCGTATTACCCTTTAGAATTTGTTTAGATAATTTTATTAAATTTTAAATTAAATTTATTTAATTTTTCTTTATTTAATTTATTAAAAATCTAATTAAAATATTAAATTAAAAAAATATTCGTCGGCGACATCGACGTCGGTGTCGACCGTCGATGTCCAACATCGGCGGCCAGCTGTTGGCGTCGTACGCCGGCGATCGACCCAGATCGTCAGTGGCTGCCAGCCGGCTGTTGACGTTGACGTCGACCGTCGATGATCGGCGCCGACCGCCGGCGGTGGTCGCCGGTCACCGGCCGCCGACGGTGGTTGTCGGTCGTCGGCCGCCGGCGGTGGTCGCCGGCCGCCGGCGGTGGTCGCCGGCCGCCGACGGTGGTCGTCGGCCGCCGGCCGTCGTTGTCGGTTATCAACCACGAATAATGTTTCCGGAAGTTAATAAATTGTAATGGTTATTTTCGTCTCAAATGTAAATATTGGAGGATAATATTGGAAAGATAAGTTTCATAACTCCGGAATCAAGAAAAACCTTACTTTCCTAAGGTTTTCTGATTCCGGGTTGCATGTCCCTTTGCTGACGTGTCGGGCATCGATCATTACTTGGGAATCGCTAATTATCTAAACCAAACAAGATTTTTGTTGATAACTTTGGATGGATAACCCCCAACCAAACACACCCTAGTGCTGCTGATGGTTCTCCTTTAGATATGATCATATGAATGATTTCTCTCAATTAACCCCAAGGCCAAGCTTATCTGGAAATCAAGAAGGGCAACTGGGTACGCAAATTTGACTTGTTTACTTAATTGCTGTTATCAAAGTTTCGTCTAAATTTTCTTTTAATGCAACATCAACTGTTTTTGAACTCTTAGGTGCAACACGTAAGCAAGGAATTGGTGTTAGCTCCATTGTTCAACAAAATCAAGAATTTAGCATGCAAAATGAAGATTTCCCAGCTTTGCCAGGATATAAAGGTTCTTTTTCTTGAAAATGAAACTGTCTTTCTTTGTTGTGTGAGTTATTGCATGTTTATGTGCTTCCTCTAGAAGCCAATTTACATCTTTATTGTTATTCTCATATTCTCGGCTCAACTTTCACTAGTTTTTTTTTAAATGAAATTGGACATGTTATTTTAAATTAAAAAACCTTGTGTAGTTATTCCCATAGTTGGATGAGCTACTTTATTATTAGTTCAAATCTAATAACAAATGCAATAACAAGGTAGGGTTGCCTAAATGGATGTGTTTTTAACATTGAGCTTTTATAAAGGGGGAAATTCAAACTTGTTTTTTCCATTTCTAATGAAGTCTATTTTGTTCTTTGGGTCTAAACATCAGGTCATTTATCCTATTAAATTGAATTTGTGCAACACTATTGTCCATTATATATATCACCTTTAAACATTTTCATAATATTTAAGGTAAAGGATATGTTTGCCCTGCATCCTCTTTTGGCTTCACATTTTATAACACCTCAATAAAAATAATAACAATCAAAAACTTTATTTCATTAAGTGGGCCGGCTATATGATCCTCAATACATGACATTTGTCTATATTTTGCACTGGTTGACAACTTAATATCACCCTTCTCCTCTATCCGGACTTAGGAATGACCATGCTAGAGGATTTGCTATGGACGGAGTTACATTTTAGAATACCTATAGAATGAAATTGTTGCTTTTACAAGATGGATACTCTGCCATGAGCAGAATTACATTTCAGAACACCTATAGAATGATATTGTTGCTTTTACAACATGGATAAGTTGCTATTTTCTAACTATTTATGATTAAACTGTGTTTGCCCCAAATATTCAGATTCAGCTGCATGAATCTGATCCTCCACTGAGCTTTATGAAACACCATATCACCTGTAATATTCAGATGAATTAAATCATACTTTATTACATTGGCTAACACTTTCATTGGTCTCCCTCTACCATTTACACCAAATTGAGTGTGACTCTATGTAAATGTTTTCTCTCACTCACTCACTCACACACACACACTTTAATATACATTTTTGTCATAAGCATATTTGCCTAGAAAAATGATCTCTCCGTCACAAAATTTTTTGTTGAAAGCATTATTTTGTCATGATGATACTGATTTGAAACAGGTTTACACTATCTACCATATCAATTGCTATTCTTATTGTGATTTGATTGCAACACTTCGTCTCTTTCTTAGGGTTGTAAATAAGCGAGTAGGTCTCCTTGCTACTCAAGGAAAAGGATAACTTATATTTAACAATGTGTATTTGGAATTTCATGTATATTACATTTCCTAATATATATGAATATTGTAGGTTTGTATAAATTTCAACTACATGTACTAGATGATTATAGTTTGAGCTTGAGAATTTATTTGTGAATAAAGTATCTGTTTTGTGATTATATTAACATGCTTGTCTTATGTCTTTCTGAGATGTAGTAATGTTTGCCATTTGCACTATACAATTGTTAATCATCATCATGATCAAGCTATGCTAGTCTCAATTATTTGGGGTCAGGCGGTCAGCTACTTGGATTTTATTCCTTCAATGATCTCTATACAAAGCTATAGCTATATCACTAATAATATTCAAATTAAAATCATTTTTAATTAAGTTAGATAGAGATTACTTTGGTCCCCTACTGATTACACCTTCAGTTATATCCAACTTATCTCTTTAATAGTGTATTGGCTGTCTTTGAGCGTGCCCTTATCATTTTAACCTATTCTGTCTCATTTTATCATCCATTAGAGTACACCGATTTACTATGAAGTGCTAGTATTTTTTATGTTATCTTTTTAATAATCCCACAAAACCGTGGTGCTACTAGTATGCATTAAAAAAAACACCTCCAGGGCTATGGTGCAGCGGTAGGGCGACTAGTCGCTATCCCAGATATCCGCGGTTCGATCCCTAACTATGGCGTATTTGCAGGAATTTTTTCTCCAAATGGGGCGCGAACCCTGGGACGCTGGGCTTCTAGACTGCCCACCGCGAGTGCTTCCCGATTTACCCTGGCGGCCGGTGGGAAACTTCCGTGGGGCCGGGCTGGTCGCCCGAGGTTGAAAAAACCTCGTTAATCATTTTTTTACTACTATGCATTGAAGATGTTGTATTGGAGAAAAACAAGAATATCATATGAATAGCACCTGAGATGCTAATTTAGCATTAGTACACGCTAGGTTCATAGACCTCTGCAGTCTTCTTCCATGTTTGACAGGAGGCCATGACATCACTATTTTATCAGAAGGAACAACTTCATGAAAGTATTTCTACCTCGTGGTCTCCACACTTACCTGTCAGTTAAACTTGGTGAATTCATTTGGTTGTCCAGTCTTCAATCATAAATTTACTCCACTCATCTATTATTTTGATAATCAACTAGATGACTAGATCTACTGGATTTAGCACAGGAGGGACTTTCCCACCTAATCGTCAACAACAGCAGTTGCATGCTACTGCAGCTAGTGGTGGTGGACTTCCATTTACACCTGGAAACAATCAAGATCTACGCTCACATGGCTCTGATTTTTTTCCTTCATCTCATGGGAATTATCATTCACAGGTATCTTACTCTATCTAATGTTTTTTTTCCCTTCTAGACAGCCTACATTGGGTGATTGTATATATATTGCTATAAATTTTATGGGTTCGCCCTTATTTTGTACAGATTCAAAACAGTGGATCCCCTAGTATCGGAATGAAACAATTGAACTCTCCTTCTCCAGCTTCTGGAATGAGTGCATATGATCAGCTGATGCAGCAATATCAACAGCCGCAAGGCCAAGCTCAATTTCGACTACAGCAGATACCTGATGCTAGTCAATCCTATAGGGATCAGAATGTTAGGTCAACTCAGGGGTTACAAATTCCTCCTGATCCATTTGGTTTACTGGGCTTGTTGAGTGTTAATAGTATGAACAATCCAGATCTATCATATCTTGCGATAGGAATTGATTTGACTACACTGGGACTGAACTTGAACTCATCAGACAATATTCATAAAACATTTGGTTCTCCATGGTCTAATGAGCCTGCAAAGGGGGAGCCTGAGTATTGCGTTCCCACATGTTATTATGCCAAACCACCTGCTCCTCTAAATGTAAGCTTGTGCGTGTTTTATATGCTAATGTTAATGAATAATCTTGAGTATATAACTTATAGATCTCTTTTGTGCTCGTAGCAAGTAATATATCTCGAAATTTCAGCTATCAACCCTGTTTTACATTTTTTATAGGTATTCTATTCCTCTCTTTTATTTTGATGTTTCTCTTGCAAGTATTGCTCCTTTAATTTATCTTTGTTATTCCTGATTCTTGCAGTATGCCAAAAGATGAAGCTCAACTTTAAGTGGCTTATGAACTGTAATTTTTCCTCTTTAGACTTATTTGCATACTCCAGTATCTATTTTTATGGTTCTCAATTTGTGTTCCACTCCCTAAGCTAGTATGTTGTGTTGACAATCTTAAACTCCTGGCAATTTTCTCCAATTCCAGTTTTCATTCTTTGCTGAATAATTTGTGCACCAGTTCATCATAGATGCAAGAAATTGTGTACTATCTTGGTATCTATCTGTCATTGAGAAGGAACATTTTTATTCAAATTCTTGCATCAGACAAATCGAATGCTGTGCCTTCCTGTTCCTACAACCAAGGAAATATGTGAGCTCCAGTTTGTTAGCATGTAATTTTTAACAGCGTCTTAACAATTGGCCGACGTTACAATTTATGCCTGCATTATAGCCTCCAACTGTCTCATCAAAAGTTTTTGCAGGTATTCTCGAGGTTGGTTATACCACAAAGACCCACAGTTTTGGTTTAGAAGAGTTCCAAACAAGGAGCCTCTTGTGAACTTCGCACATGCATATGAAAGAGTATCATACCTATGTTTTGATCCGAACACATGGAGAACGATTTCGAAGGTTTGGCATAGGACACGCTGCATTATTACCCTTCATTTTGAGTTACTTCAGGGCTCTGCTTGTTCAACCGCAGGAGCACTTCGTTTTGCATTATGAAGCAGTGGAAAAGAAACCAAGACTCCCTTCTCATCATCTTTAGGATTGACCAAAAACAGGTCCTTGTAAAACAGATCTTATCACTTTTAGAATAAAGCATTCCAATCCAATTCTTCATTTCTGCCCCATTTGAATGTTTTATAGTTTTTCGCCTTGGTTTGTTTTATCCTTCCAGAAATGACATTTTCTTTCACTGCAGCGTAGCATTAAACTAACCTGTTCTAAAACCCTTAACAATATTTTGAAAATGAGGATGTGCCATTGGAGTGAAGCAAGGAAAGTACACTTGAACTCTTAATGAGTTGGCAACTACGAATCAAGTAATTTCTTCTCGTCCTCTTATTGAATCCTATGGCCTTTGTGATATGTTCATGTTTAGGCTATGATCCTTCATTTGTTCATGGAACAATAGATCGTCTTTCTTTCAATTTTTTTTTATGATGATTTTACACGATGACAATGAATCTATCACCACAAGCAACCTTCTAATGCCCAAGCTTCATGTATATTCAATACCCATCTTAACGTTGAGAGTAAATGATAAGTTGTGTACATAAAATTACTAATATAAAGTCCCCCAGTGATTGTAGATGATGCCTCCCAAACTCACACAATTGAAAGAGCCACTGATAGATGCATTTATATTAGATTCATGAGGCAAAATATTTGATTAATTGGATAGCCATTGTCATTCTAGATGGAACATTTATTATATGTTCAATAAATATTTGATATATTCAAAAAAAATAAATGTAAGAGTTTACCTTTATAATTATCATATTGACATTCAAATGGATATCAACAAATATGGGACCACAAATTGTGTCAACAGATATCTGGTATGGCAGAGAATTATAAAAAAAACATTCATACTTATCCATATCATCAAAAGTTCGCTCTCCTCATTCAAACATTATCAAAACAATATTTTATCCATAATTATATATCCAAAATACCTGTATACACTAGTTTTGTTTAAAATTATATCATTTTAAAATAATTTTAATCAAAAGTATTAAATTTCCGACAAATTGACATTACTCCATATGGGTTGCCAGATTTGGCCGGTGGGTTGATATTTAATAATAAACCCAATGGAGATATAGAAATGTATCATATTTCATCTAACAATTAATGCACAACAACTGGACAAGGCAGCAACTCAAGGACTGTAATAGTAGGTTATAATTTTGCCATCCTCTCTCTCCTTTTCCAGTTCATTTTTCTCATTGAATATTGTTCTATTGGGTGGTGATGGTTCATATAATGATGTTATCAGAGATAAATTTATGATCGATTTTTAACCTATGTGAAATATTTTATTGGTTATTTTATGCTCTGCCTGTGATATTGTTACCGGATAAAGGCCTCCTTAATTTTTTACGTATATTTTACCGTGAAATCGGCAACTATTTAAAATAAGTCATATCATCTTTTGTCACAGATTTTTCTCATTGAATCTAATTTATTTTAACACGTGATGAGCTTAAATAAATTAACAAAACCAGAAATGTTCATAATATAAAGGTTGCTGCCTGCTGGGATCATTTTATGAGTGCGAATTTAACATTTTTGTTGAAAGATTAAATCTCTTGTGCTGTACTTATTGTAAGTGGCTTTTCAATATTATGTAACTTTGGAGGAAGAGAAGAGACGCGAGCTGTCCCCAAAGAAAACATTTAATGCTCATCCAATGGTGTCTCCTCCACTCTCCGGCTACAAGCAGATCCATCCACTCTTGCCATGTTGGAAGAAGCCCCATCGTCACTACCTTACAGCATTTGAATGTTGCTCTTCTTATGTGTAAGGATTAGGATTATCAGATCATAGTCAAATTGTGTCTTTTTAATTTGATGCTAAACACAATGAGGAACAGAGGCATAACTACTTACAGAAAGACAAGGAGAAAAGGGAAGAGAAACTATTTGTTTGTTCTGTGTATTTTGAGGCCCGCTACAATGTTGGTTCAGTGAAAGTAAAAGCCTGAGGGAGCGGAGGAACAAGGGGTAAAGATCACTGCCGAACATCACATGCATGCACGTACAACTTCCAGCTCTGTCTTGGTCCTTCATGGCTCTTCACCTCACAGTGGTCCTTCACCTCTCCTGCTCTCTTTTGCTGAACCTGTCCATTCTTTTTCAGGACTCAGTGCGGCTTTCTGTCACCTTGCCTGGGCTTTCCTGTACCTGGTGTGGACGATTGTTGTATATTGGTGGGTGGTGATATAGCTAACCGTTATGGTGGAAATCACAGTAATTAGTACAAAGCTTGTGAGTGGCGAATTGGATGAGTAAATGGCATGCTTGACTGTCTTCCCATGAAGCTTACAATGGAAAACTGCTGGAAAAAGAGGGGAGAAACACACACGGGGTCGTTTGCAACTTTGCTTTGGCTATATTCCTCTATCTTTTTTGCTTAACCAAAAGTTTGAGAGAGAAAAGAGAGGGATGACGAACCCTAATGGAGTCTATATTGGACTTAGTCTTTACATGGATGGGGTGAGCTCGCTCACTCCCCCTTGGCTATATTGAACTTCACATTCCAATAGCTCCATGGCCAGAGGCAACCTGACGATGACAGCAATTGTATTGTAGCAACATTTTGTGTAGTCTTGGAAGTGTGCAAGCTCAGACTTATTTTGACAAACTTAGGTTACTAGTGGTTTTACCTTGGCATGTGGAGGAAGCATGAGCTTAGAGAGGGTTTGTCTTGCAAAGGGGAGATCGGCAGCAATGTGGAGGCAATTAGATGATCGTGATTGTTGCTTGTATTCACAACAGAAACAGCATCTTCATTGTTCGGGAGTGAATCGAGCATGAAGAGTGATTTCGTCGGGGATGCAAATGGGCTATCAGGCAAGTTATGATCAGCGCTGCGGCGAAACATGAGAACAAGTTGTAGCAGCTATTCTTTGTTGCTTAAGGATAAAAGAGAGAGTAACCTTTCTTGCAAATCGCCGCCTTCCTTGAGGCTCGATTCACCAGCAGCTGCATTCTTATCATCACCATTTGGTTTCTCTTCTATTTCAACAACACCGAGGAGGTTCTTCTCTGCACAAAATTAAACAAGGATCATCTTAGCTAAACACTGTACGTTTGGAAGGAGAAGCAACTACAATAATTGGAGGTGCACGCACCCTCATTCAGTGAATCTTCCTGGCTACTGCTGCTGCACATGTTGGAACCATTATTGCTGCCATCCGCACTACCAATTGGTTGTGTGGCCGTAACAGAGGGAGAATTGATGGATGCTGAAGCAGATGAGAAGCTTATGTTGTTTAGGTTGAGTCGGAGTCCTGTAAATCGCATAGCTTGCAGTTCAATTGCTCGCTGCAGCTCTGCTGCTTGCTGCTGCTCTTCTAGCTTTCTTCTTAGTAGTAGTTCCTGATTGAAACTGCCATTATTCAACATCATCCGCGCTCCCACTGCACCATTTACATAGCATTAGTGTAACTTAAGAACAAAACAAAGGAACTAAAGAAAGATAGAATGGTTGCAAGAACTAACCAAGCTGTTGAAGGTCTATGGTCTCAACCTGTTGCTGCTGCTTCCTGAAGAAAGAAAGATCAATGGGGCAAATCAGGACAATATTGCAAACCAAATGCAAGGAAGAAAAGGTATTCTAACAATGTGAAGGAGGGCATGCCTGAATTTTTCAGGAATCTTCCCTTTCTCCTTGTAAGGCTTAACGAGAACCCGGGAATCACAGACAAAGTGAGGGTTCCCCTTGGCTAGGATCAACTTCACAGTTTCTGGGTAGACGAAGGTCACGAAGCCAAACATTCTCTTCTGCTGGAATGGGATTCTCACATCTTGCACTGGCCCGTAAATGCTAAAAACAAGAGTAAATGATCAAGATTTGAGATTTTGTGCACAAGGAAGTGAGGCCGGGGCTCATCGAGAGTAATAAGTATTTATTGGCGCAAGATCTCCAACCAACCTGAAGTAATTGGAGACATCCTCTTCACTGAATGTGCTGTCAGCTGGGAAGGTCAAGTAGATCTGCCTTGAGCCAGGATTTGTCATCAAATCGTTTCTTTCCATTCTCGATCTACCTATGAACTTATGGGAATCGTCTCCGGCCAACATCAATGCTGCAGCTGCCGCTGCCGCAGTCGCCACCCTGTAGTAATTACAGATTCATGATTCTTTTGTGTGTGTGTGTGCGCCGCGCCGCGTGTGAGAGAGAGAGAGAAGCTGCGGGAAAAGAGGTACCTTTGGCTTTCATTTTGCTGGTGCTGAAGCCAAGAAGTTGAGGCATTTGCTGGAGGAAGACGAAGGCGACGGCGGCACCGAACCAGTAGGTGAGAAGGGGAAGGCGGACGCCATAAGCTGCGAGACATCGCCTATCCTCTGGCTCTTAATCTCTGCAGTAGCTCTTGGCATTGCTGCTCGACCGCCGCGTCCATTTTTTCCGCCAAGCCATCCTCCGGGAGTCCGTGGAGAAACCTGCAAGCGCTTCCATTCTTGCAATAGCCTCTCGCGAAGTAGAGGCACGGCTTCCAGCCGTACCCAGAGGCCGGGTCGCCGAGGCAAAGGTCCGCGGCGGAGCAGCTTCGGCGGTGGTGGTAGTCGTTGACGCCCCAGCCTATCCTGTTGGGGAGCATCGCGCCGTCACCGTTTCCCATAGGGCTCCGGCACTCGATGTCCAGGTTGAACGCATCGCTGCCCCTGCCGGCGTTCGCAGCCACTGAAAGGGCATGGTTGGAATTGGGAGCCGTGCCGTGATCGGAG